>JANHGL010016819.1:0-29955 GCA_024611195.1 Ceyx melanurus
GTGTGAGCCATTGACTCGGCCCCGGCTGGGCCGGCTGGTGTTCTCCGTGAGCTTGTCCACGGCCGGGCTGCATTGGGTGCCCCGGGAGCTTGGCCACTGCCAGGCTGCGGGGTGTGCTCCGTGAGCCTGGCCGCTGCTGGGCCGTGTGGTGCTCTCTGTGAACCAGGCCCTGCCGGGCCGTGTGGTGTGCTCCATGAGCCTGGGCTGCCGGGCCGCGTGGTGTGCTCCATGAGCCTGGCCACTGCCGGGCTGTGTGGTGTGCTCCGTGAACCTGGCCGCTGCTGGGCTATGTGGCGCGTCAACCCAGAGGCAGCCCTCCCTTGCTCAGGCTGAAAGCCTTTAATTGTCTGCACAGGATGAAGGAGAGAAAGCAGCACAGCAGCCGCCGCCTAAAGAGGTGGATAGCCTTGCGCCCATCGTCATGCCAGTGTCTGTCCCTGTAAAGCTTCTGTCACCTGAGCCCAGCACGCAGCCCTCTGCCAGCACTGCCACAGTCAAAGACGAGCCTGCCAGCTCTGTGTCAGATGATGAGATGCCTGTTCTTGTGAAGATGACTTACTCTCCACCGTGCAGTCCCAAAGTGGCCAACCCCTGCTCATCCTCTGTGAGTGCTGCATTTCTTGCCACTAACTGTGCTGTGCTTGTTAAATCCCTTTGCTTATAGTGCTACTACTTCCTAAAACATCTGTATTCTTACAGTATTTTGTGGAATCTTAATGATGCCTAGTAAACAGAGGCCTCGTGGCATCATAGCATTTCTTCAGTCATTTGAAAATACTAATTTTCCCTTTGTTGGAGGATCAAGGCCACAGTTGCAAATAAATAATTTGAAATTGGAGTGCAATATTCTTTTTATTCCACTAGAACAAAGGGATTTAGTATCTTTTTACTGTTTTTTTGTTTGTTTGTTGTTTTTCCTCTTCAGGCTGCTTTGTTTTTATGTTACTGCTTTAATTCAGCGGTTTTATTTCTTCCTGTTTTTTTAAACTCAGATCTATGTGTTTCTTGTTTCAGGCACAGATAGGAGGGCACTGTGCAGTGCTTAGTGTGTGCTGTCAGCCAATATGAAGCTTGCTGACCTTTCTCCCCATGTCTATCAGATCTAAGGGTTAATCACTGGGAATTTTGATATAGGAAAAATAGCTTTGCTTAATGCTTTCATTTTGCTCTAAAACTGAAAATGTCAGGTAGCACAAGGAATTGATGAGGAGTTGAATCAGATGCAAGAATGCTCTTTATTGTTTTCCTGGAAAGAGTCCTGGAGCAAGCAGTATTTATTTCATGTTCTTCCAGTGTAGGAATAGATGCTGCTTAAGCGTTCAGATCTGTGCTTGCAGACTACACCAGATAAATCCTTAGTGGGGAGTGGAAGTACTGTGTGGTATTATCTGTATAATGCAGAGAAATACTCTTGTGTTGGGGTTGGGTTTTTTTGTGTGTGTGGATTTTTTTTTCCTTATGAGGCTGATGGCCAAACAAGGGGACAGCATATAGCACCACGAGTTACTCCTTTATCATATTCATGAATTTATCACTCCCCTCCTGACCCTTCACTCAACCATGCACCCTAATTTTATATGTACATAAAAGTTTTTTTTATTCTCTTCCTTTCAGACAGAGGTTTTATATGTAACTTTCATTTTACTATGGAAGCCAGCATCTCACAATACTCGGCTTGTAACTCAGCAGTACAATTTTTCTATTCTATTTCTAGTTTCTAGAAAGAAAAGGGACAGTCTTTTTTGAATCCTTGAGCTCTGAGTGGGAAATCTTCTCTAGAGACATCAGAGTAGGTGGCTTGGGCTTGTGTATTTCTGCAACGTATGTAAAGTGACTGTGATTAAATCTGCTGGTGTTTAGCTAAATATGCATTCATTCACTCAAAATTATGCTTGCAGTCTTTGTTATTGCCCAAGCAAACTGAACTCATGCAGTTTCATCTCTGAATCCTATCTTTTATATAAGCATTAGCATTGGAAATGTTGAAAGATCAAAAGATCTACAGTTCACTCTTCTTCTGTAAATAGATTGTGCCATTGGAGACTTGTTTTAATAGCAAAGAGCTAGAGCCGTGTTGCATTTATTTATACTGTGCTTTGAGCTGTCCAGAAAAGCTCCCACAAAGCTCATGGCATCAGTAAAATCAAAGAGCAGAAGGAGACTAAATATTCATCAAGGCTATAGGTTGGTGAGCTGAAGCTAGCAGTGAGGTGAGGTCCATTAGAACATATCAAGGTGTGTCATCAGGGCCCACAAGGGTGGCATTCAGTTTGGAGCTTCAGAAAAGGGTTGGAGTGATGCTGCATTGAGAGCCCATGGACATGATGATACTCAATATTCCATGTGATGTTTTTTGAAAGTAGTGTCAGCATAACCACACTGAGGCAAAGGTGTGCTGTAGATGAAGCACCATAGGAGGTGAATGTGTATGGGATTTGTAAGATATTGTCTTGGTTAGTTACTTTGCTTTATGCTAGTGAGAAAGAAGTACCTGCCTTTTCCCAATTAAAGAGCAGAACAGAATGAGATCTTAATCAAAGACTTGGATCTGGAACTTTCTTAGGTTTTGTTTTGGCTCTGTTTTCTTTCTTTCCCTTGAGTTTAGGATTTTTTTTCCCCCTTTCTCTTTTTGAATGTTAAATATTCACCATTGTGTTCGATTATGTCTGTGGTTACAGGTAACCTTCACTCTTTCATTGTTCTGAATGTCCATTATCAACAAAATTCTCTGTAAAGCTGCTTTTTTTTTTTCCTGCAAAAGGAAAATTCTTAATTTTTGGGGGGAAGAAGAAATGTCAACAGCTGTTGGAGAGGATACAGCCATGATCTAAGAGAGGACGGGACCTCTGTAATCAAAAACATTTCCACAGGCTGGAATGTATTAACATAAGGGATAAAGGGTGACAGTGCTAATGCTCCTTTAACATGATTTTTATTGGGTGAATGTGATTCTCAAGAACCACCCATGGTGTAAAGATGTATGTTGTCTAAACATACATTGTAGTAATTTACTTTAGTAGTAGAATTTACCAGGTGATGCAGACATTCTGGAGTAACCCCATCTGTCAAAACTTTTCTTGTGCTTTCCACGTTTATTTTAAAGATGATCTACAGTCTGACACCTGAAAGCAGTGTATTTAATACTCTGTTCATCTACCAGCTTCAGTGTTTTTAAAGCACAGCTAGAGAACCCATTTCTTCCCACCTCAGACACACCTTCCCCCCACCCCTTCCCCAGAAATACAGATTCCAGGTTTGCACAAATTCTTTGCCTTCTGCTTCTGTAGGCTCCAGGGATTTATTGATAAATGATTTTTAACATTAAAAATCTAGAACCCCAGGCCCGTTACAGTGTGTGAAATTTCCAAATGGTCATCTACTACCCTTTTTCCTCTAAGGAAAGAGGAGAGTTAAGTTCAAGATTTGTTGCAGCTGGACTGTGCTCAGGCTGATGGGAATGTAGTGATAAGAGGCAAAGAATTTGAATTTATTACATTTTTCTTCCTTTCCTTCTGCTGAGTCCTGCAGTAATTTCACTGAGCTCATGTGTCCTTCCTAGTCAAACAAAATAAATGTATTGGAAAATATCTTATGTAAAGTTTCTAATAAACTGTGACTGGGTAACGAAGGAATTCCCAACAGCCTGTGTGTGTTCAGTGCATATACAAGCACCTGGGGTGTTTAGGTGGAGCTGAGGAAGGGTGAGGGAGACTCGTGGCCTGGGAGAGCTTTTCTCTGTGCCTTCTCCATTTCTGTGGCTTAACCCCACCTTGACCCAGAGGGCTTGCTGTGGGAGGTAAGGGTAATTTGGCCTGGGGTTTTTTTTCCTGCTCCCCTGAGGTTTCTGTGTAGCACTAGATACTGTCCTGACAAGGCTTATTATGGTGGTACCTGAATAACTGCCTGGTGGTAGGTGCAGCGTCTCTGTGGCTGTTGCTCTAAGCTGGAGGGGTTTGTATGCAAAGCACATTTAAACGTGCCTAAAAATTCAACTTCTGCATGTTTTCATTTAGGAAATGAGCAAAAAAACTCTTCAAAGTGCTATAAAATTGGAAGAAAACTTCAAACCATTGCAGGAAAAGAAGAAGTATCGGCACAGACCCGAACCTCTCTTCATACCTCCTCCTTCCTTCAACCTCAGTATGTCCCACTCCGGTGCCACCCTGTACCAGAGTCAGCTTCGCTCTCCCCGTGTCCTTGGAGATCACCTCCTAGAGCGGCCGCACGAGCTTCCCCCCTACACTCCGCCGCCCATGCTTAGCCCGGTTCGGCACGGCTCTGGGCTCTTCAGCAGTGTCATCACATCGGCGCACAGCGCCTCGCACACTCAGCTGCCACTTACTCCACTGACACCCACTCCGCGGGTACTACTGTGTCGCTCTAGTAAGTATCACGTTTTCACAGTGGCAGTACAAAGTAAATATCACTGTGCTCTCTCTTGGTGTTACCAAGTTGATGATGTTTATGTTTACATGGGTTCACGTGTATGGTTGGTTTGGTTGCTTCACAGGGAAACTCCGTCTTTATATTTTGCCTTGGCGTTTGCAGAGGGGATGTTGACACATAGTGAATAAAGGAGCCTAGCCAGTGAGAAAAGCTGTGATCTTTCAGTGTGGGCTCCCTCAGGAAGGGGCCACCATGCCTCTTGTTACATCTGGGCCTTCTGAAGTGGAGGGAAAAGACCTACTTTGAGACACAGGTTTCATTTGAAGTATTTGTTATTCAGTGCTTCACAAGAGAAGGCGTCTAATTGCACGTGATCAGGACAGTAAAAACCTCTACAAGTTAGGCTGTTTCTGTCACCTGTAACAGTTTAGAGTATTTCTGTCTATATTTTGATAAAAGGTGATTTTAGCTTAATAGACTGGAGTGACGTTGATTTTTAGTATGAGGTGACAGTGTCCAGAAGGTGGAGCACCAGCAGCCATACAATTGTTACCAAAATACCCTTTTAAATTCAAATTCCAATCTCTGTTTCAGATAGTATTGATGGAAGTGTCATTCCAGTGACGCCTGGGCCTGGAGAACAGACTGTTGAACCGTAAGAAAAAAAAATACTGGTTTTGTCACTGCTTTTATAGACTGCTTCCAGCCTAGAGCATGTGGCCTGAAGTGTTTTCAACTGGGCGGGTAGTGGTCAACTACCTGAAATCATGTTCTGGATGATTGCTGAGGATGTTGGGAGCAAAGTGGCTGTGGGCGTGTAGATGCTGTGGCTCAAAAATGCTAGGAGAGGCTTGGTGGGAGGCATCGAAGGTGGGACAGTGGTTAGTGATGGCTGGGAAGAGGGTCCTGAGGAAAACACATGCTGATCCAGTATTCTTGCTTTTATATGTGTATATACATATGCATGTGTAAACTTCAGAGCTTGGGAGATTCTCCAGGGCAGACTGTGAACAGGATTGTCCCTCAGCAGTAACGTCTCTTTCTGCTCTCTGCTGAAAAGCTCTGTTCTCTGTGAACAGAAAGTTACTGTTTCTGGCATCTGGCCTCTTTGCTAGTCAGCACCCATATAGGTTAGCATGAGTCACCAGTAAGGTATGATGACACATTATAGCTTAAATTGTATATTGAATTTTTTGTTTCTCCCCAAGAGATCAGTTCTCTCTAATACTCAAAATACTTATCCCACTGAGAGTAAAGCATTGCGTAAAGCAAGCTGACACAACTTCCTACCACTCCAGTGTAACAGAAGTTCTGTTGGAAATAAAATGAACACGCATGTGACTTCTGGGGGTTTTTTTTCTGTACATCGTGTAGTTGAACATTTACTTATTTGTCTTTATAGACGAATCAATATCGGATCCAGGTTCCAGGCTGATATTCCGGAGCTGCAGGACAGATTGCTAATGGAGAAAGATGTGCACAAGGCTACTTTGGTTTGGAAACCGTGGCCAGAACTGGAGAACAAAGTGTTCCAACAAAGAGGTACAGTGATTTGCAATTTCAAAAGTTCATAATCAGGCTGTGCCTTTTGAAGAAATTCCCATTGGTTTCTCGTGTACATACTGTACAAAACGCTGGAGAGAGCATTACGAGAGCACAGAGCAAGAGACCAGAACTGTGTGATGCAGCTTCAAAGTACCAACATCATGTAGTGGCACATAAAGCAGAGTCAGGATGAGCTGCTTTCTGGAAGCCAAGGGGAAAAGATATTTGCTGGGAAGTGGGATTTTGTTTTAAATTTTATGGTACCAAACCACCCTGCTAAGGGCAGAGGTCACAGATGAGAGGCAGCTGGTGGCTTCTGGGCCTGTCCTGTGACCATAACTGAGAGGAAGTGTGACAAGCTCAGTGGCTTCTACCAGTCGTGAGTAGGGTTTGTTCCTGCTTCCAGCACAGTTTCTCAAACCTGGCTGGAGCCTTTCTGGCCTGGCAACATCACTGGCCTGTGCAAGCCCATGCCTTACAGACAGAGCTCTGCTGCTGGCTCTGCAGTACCTGTACCTGAGGATGCACTCTGCAAATCCTACCACATCCCCTCCCCGGTGATTGACCCTCAAACCAGGAGAAGAGGTGCTGGCGAGACACAGTACGAAAGCTTCTACATTGTCTTTGGGTGGCATTACAGAATCCTTGGCTCTGGATGTTTTACTGACAGGCTACTTCATTAGCAGTAAAATGTTGACTTGTTTCTGGCAGTGGAAGACCTTTTAAACATGAGCTGTTCCAGTGTGTTACCTGGTGGAGGAACTAACTCAGAATATGCTTTGCACTCTCTCTTTGAAGCGAAAGGAGATATTATGGTAAGATAAGAAGCCGAAAGGCAAGATACAATCCTCTTCTGCAGATAAATTAGCATGCTTTATTAAATGGATTTAGGTATGGTTATATAAAAAAAGAATTTGATTGATTTGCAGTGATGCTTTAAACATCCTGTAACATTTTTGGGGAATGACTTTTCCCTTTTATTCTTTAATAAATTTAAATTTCAAAGCAGTGCCTCTCTGAAGGCTTACTGTATATTTCATATAGATAAGATTACTTAGTTTATAGCCTTGGGGCTTTGAATGTCTCCCAGTGCTTGCTCCAGCCCTGATATTTCACAAGCTTTATATTTGGTCACAGAGAGCTTAGTCCTCTTCTAGCCCTTATAAAACCCTTTGTTTGTAGCAGCAATCACATCTACTTATTTGTTCAGAACTGTGAGATAATTGCACAGTGTATTCATATAAATAATGCATTTCAAATATTTGCATTAGTTTAATGATGGGAATGTTATTAACTAGGGCAAAACATCCATTTTTTGCCTAGCGTTGGGGAAGGGCCCTGCACCAGTTCCTGGAAAGCCAATTAAAATAAAAATGCAACAGAACACAGGGCTGGAATGAATCTCGCAGGATTGGCTAATATAGTGGGTTCTAGCTTGTGTCCCAGTTTCCTCAGCTGTAGCTGAGGGGTCTCAGACAGGTAAATGAACTTACTGCCAGGATATGAAATTTGCTGTAAAGGGGGTCTGCACTGTCAGAGGGGAAATTTTATGGATCCACAAATCCTCTCTCTCCCTGATCCAAAGTAGGATTTACTATACTTACTGTCTTTCCTGACAGATGTTGACCTGAACAGATACTCTGAAAGACTTCATGTTATAAATATTAATACTATCAAACCAACCAGTAAATATTAGTGTTAATTAACACTATCAAATAAAACACTGTAAGCATATTTGTGTGTGGCAAGCAGAAGGGAGGGAAGAGCTGGAAGTCGATAAGTATTGGCCACATTTTTGCTAATTAAAGCAGGACAGGTGTGCATTAGGTACTCTTCTGTGAGTTACAATGTTAATGGGCCTTGGAGTAATTTGATGTGATTTTGGATGACAGAAAAGGAAAAAAAAAAGGAGGAAAATTATTTCATATCCTCATACCAAATAGTCTTTTTAAATGCAGTTGTGTGCAGCCACTGACTGCATTTGTTAATTCTTTTTTTCCCTGCTTTTTTGTTTAGGTTGCTCTTGAGAAGCTGCTGTTGAGAAAGCCAGTGAGATTGAAGGGTCATCCTTTGGCAAACTACCACTACGCTGGTAAGTTCCCCTGCATCCTGCTGGTAATTACAGTCCAAGGCTGGTATCCCCAGCTGGACCACACTGCACTCTCTGCTGTCTGCTGCTGGGATGGCAGCATCTTAACAGTGGTGATGAGGACAGTGCTGAGTGGTAATTCCACAGCCTTTTGCTGCAAGTTTGGCAGGTTTTTACCTGTCTGACAATCTACAGAAACTTTGTATCCATGTTGTTATGTAGGATTCCACAGATGTAAAAATGCCTTTTTGCCTCTTTTAAATTAAAATTTATTTTGATCTCTTTTAAAGCTGCTGCTATTCATAGAGCAAAAAGCAAAGCTTGGTGCTTTTTAGTGGCTAATAACTGTTTGGACACGCAGAATAGGGTTTTGTAACGTAATGACCACATGACACAAGAGATTGAAGGCTTTAACTCCAGTTTAGGCTCAATAGGAAACAAGTCATGAGTCTTCTGGTGGTCAGTCAATCACAATGTCCAGGGTCATATACTCATTTCCAGTTAGTCGTTGTGTGATATAAGCTACTTCTTGGCTGTAGCAACTCACTGGAAAGACTCCCAAGTAACAAGGACTCCTTTGTAAAGCAACTCCTTAACCTATTGGCTTGAAAATGAGAACAGAAACATGTTTGATGGCAGCTGATAGGGAGAGTGAATAAATGTGAAGATTGGGTTTTGAGTCGTCTGGGGGAGATACTTCGTGCCTTTGATAACATTTCTGTTGCAGTCCAAAGGGTGGACATGGGAGTGGATGAAAAAGGAGGATGTCAGCCAGGAACTTTGACGAAGGTCTCTTTTGTGAAGAGATGACACCAAATCGTGTGTGAGACAGTCCAGGGCATGAGATCAGGAAGATGAGAAGATATCCCAACAGCCTTATCCTTAGTGAGCAATCTAATTAGCAGAGCAGATAAGAAGTTTCTGCCTAAGCAGCTTCAGAGTAGTTTCAGAAGGCATTTTATTGTGATTCAGGGAGGAGTCAGGAGAGACTGTTTTGTTTAATCTTTCACGTGAGATGATGCTGATCCTCATTAACTAGCACTGAGACCTATGGATATCAGTGTATCACTATTTCTTAAGCAGGAAAGGAAGTTTGAGTCTGCTTATCACAGCATGAAACAAAATCTCGGCAGTCTGGTTTAAGTACCATAAAATAACAAGACAAAGCATTACTTACTAATGCCCTTGAATGCAACATGTGATTGCAACTTATATTGACAGCCATGCTCTAGCACCATGCAGTAGCTCTTGAATAATGGTTTATTTGTAGTTGATAATCAGCAACTCGAGGCATTAGGGAATTTCTCACAATACAGTGCAAGAATAGCTTAATATAACTTCACATGACATTTGTTGGGGTTAACTCTATGCTTTCTGCACAGTGTTCAGAAAGAGCTCTTGGGCACTGGCCCATTTAAAGGTGGAACAAGATGAAACAGAACAGTATGGCCCTGACTCATGAGAATTAACTGATACCACAAACAATATCCAAATTCATACTTAGCATTGCCTTCAAATAAGGGTGCAAGCAAATAGCTCACCTTTGAAACTTGGCTTGTGAGGGAAGGAAGTTGTAAAACTTGAGGCTTTTGGGTTGTATGCCAAGAGAGCTGGGCATGCTGACACAGGGCTGCTTGGAAGAACATCTAATCCCTATCCTAATGCTCTGCCGTCTGTCAGGATGGTGTTTGGGGGAAGAGAGAGGGAGCATGTATCTAATACAAGAGGAGCACTGTTGCAAACACTTGATTTTTTTTGCATCTGAGTGGTGGAATTTCTCATGTCTGAAGTTCCGTGTAGAGAATGCAGGAGAAATGGTCTCTGAAATAATCTAATGTGGGCAATCTGGCAACTTCTTGTACATGCTGTGATAGGGCGTGGGTCAGGACGGGGCATGTGCCATATGGAATGGATTTGAGTCACTTCTCTGGACAGAGGGAGCTCCCTCGGTGTAGATGAAGCCCCCTTGAAACCCACAGGCAGAGCCCAAAGCCCTCAGATTTGTAGATGATGTTTTTTGTCAGTTGATCTGTGAAAAAATTATATGGCAGGGAAAACAAAATGTAGAATAAATGTCTAAACAGAAAGATCAGCTCTAAAATTTTATCTGTATGCCAAAGTCCAAAATTCTTTCTTGCTGCATTGCAGATCTCTCTATACACATTTTCTATATCTCCCTCAAGCTAACAAGAGCAAAAGTGGTTTCCCAGCAACCAGAGTTAAAAACAGCTTTTCTTCTGTTTCTTTTCCTACACAGGATTTATTCTATTAATTAGGTTACTTCCAATTAACCCTCATAATCTTATAAGGGTCTCTGCTAATACCTCAGCTACTGGGGAAACTCTTTAAGGCCTGAATCCTCCATACGTGTACAATAAAATTAGTTCACAGAAGTGATTTATTATTTTTTAAATATATTTATTCTTCAGGTGCACAGTGTAGAGGCAAGAGAGCTTGGCTAGAGAGGTTTGCTAAGAACTAAAATCTCTCCTGTAGTTGCATTTCAGCAGAGCAGGCCTTTGGGCCAAAGGGGTGCATTTACCCCTGCCCAAAAGGAGGTAAAAGCAAGGGACTGGCAAGTTGGGTAAAAAAGGACGATGCTGGTTCAGGGTGGAAAGATGGCAAAGCAGTATGTCAGCAAAAAGATATTTGGGTGATAACAGAATAAATATAACTGGTGGCTTGAAGCCAGTGCCTTTCTCTGGTGCTTAAGGGAGCTTTAGTGTAAATCTCTGTGGAAATAACTAATGCATGCTTATATCCAGTCCTGGAAAGCCTGCAGGAAAGTTCATTGCACAGCTTTCAGCACAGTGCTGAGATACCTGCTCTGAGCTTGTGAGTCTGGGAGTCAACACTGAAAAGCAAAACAGTTGCAGTTAATAAAATCTATGTATTTTTTATAGACATAAGTAACATGTCGAGTTTAATACATGGTACCAAGTCCAGGTTAATTGGATTCAGTTCAGAGGCAAGCATCTGTATGGAGAACAGGAACATGGACAAGAATGGTAGGGATTTCTTTTGATAAAAGTTTCAGAAACTCTGACTGAAGTAGATTCGTCTCATAGTACAAGTTATTTCAAGGTCATCTGCTTTTAGGCTTCATGGACATCCTTCTTTTAATGCATGTAATGCTGCCCACTCTTACTGACAGGGCACTGTTTTGATGCAGTAGAGTAATCCTGTGTTCCTGCTGTTTGACTAATACTGAGGAAACACAGATTCTTTTCAATTTAAATGCTGATTTCACATTTTCATGGGCAGTTAGACTGGTGAGGCAAACACAGAATAAGAATATTTGAAAGTTTTATGTGCAGCTTCTATTAAATTATCAGAAAACACTTTGTGCATACTGCACATTGCTACATCCTCTATCTACTTGTGAACTTTTGTCACAGAGGATATAAGTGTCTTACTTCAAGCCATTCAAGTGAAGAGCTGCAAAAGGACCATGTAAGAGACTTACTGTCTGGAGAACTAAATGATAGATGAACTTCCATGTAGTTGAATGTAAAGTGGCATATATGGGAATAAGCAATACAGGCTTTACTATATAATTATGAGCTCTGTGGTGATACTTCTCAATAACAATGAGCCCTTGGGATTATAGGGCTAGTTCTGTGGAACCATCAACTCTGTATTTCACAATAGCTGAAAAAATAGAAGTCAAATGGTAAGAGAATATAGAACATGGTGATGCTGCTGTGCAAGTCTATGGATTGCTTATATGTTGATTATTATGTGCCTTTCTGGTACACCTTCTATAGGAATGCCTTCACCTCTATGGGACTGTTTTAATAGTGGAAAACTTTCAATGCAGGACAGTAGGGATGAGCAAAGGTGTGAGAATGACAGAAAGGGCATGCAGTCCTGAACAGCATGGAGATTGGGTTCACTTTCTTTAATTTGAAGAACAAAGGGTCATCCAGCAAAGCTGTTGGGAGCTAAGAAACAAAGAAAAGGAGGTGGTTCTTCGTGTGAAATCCCTCAGCAAAGGATGGTTTGGGTGCAAGAAGTTTAATGGGTTGAAAGGAAGAGTGGGCCAGCACTTAACAAGGATAGTTACTAAATAAACAATTGCAACAGGCTCAGGAAATCCCCTATGCTAAAAGTGGTCAGTGGCTGGGAAAAATTAGGGAAAGGCATTGTATTTACTTGCCCTGATCTCACTGTTTCCTAGACAACAGCCTGTGACCACTGCTAGAGACCAAATGGTGGTTAGATGGACTCAAGGTCCAAGTCAGTGCAGTCATACTTGTATTTGGTAGCAGCAGTCATGAGTGTGTGCTTGAGATTTCCTAGTTTTTGTTTCAGATGCTACATCAACATAAAGGTGGTGGGGTTTTAAGTAATGAATTTGCTTTTTTTTTTTTTTTTTTTAGGCTCTGACAAATGGACACATCAAGAAAGGAGGCTGTTCAAAGAGGCATTGTCCACTTACAGCAAAGATTTCATATTTGTACAGAAAATGGTAATGTTATTTCTGTTCTATCAATTGCTTTTTCCATCTGCTGTATTCCATTCCCCTTCGTTTTCTCTTCAGTGCCAGAGATAAGAGCCAGCAGTGGTGATGAGAATGCAAATAAGAGTGGTGTATTCCATTTGGTGTACCTATAGATGCCACTGCAACACTAGTAAAAAAACCAAACCAAACAAACAAAAAAAACCCAAACAATAAACCCCACAACAAAATACCCAACAAACAAACCCAGTGAAAAATAAATAAAATCTATTAATCTTATTATATGTAAAAGTTTTCACCCCTGGAATCCAAGTCATGGCATTCTATGTGTGAGACAGATGTGGTGCTCCAGTCTTAACTTTGGTGTTCTTTGGAAATTTGTTACAAGGTACCTGAGTAACATTGAAAGGGTTGAAACTTGTTAGTAAAGAGAGAATGTGTTTGGGCTTCATTTTTGTGTTCTACCACAAAGCAGAAAAGAGGAGGTGTATAAATCTCAGGGCAGAATACCATACTTGTTAGCTCAGATTCTGACAAACATTTGGGTTTATGGCAACCACCTCTTAGAGTTCTCTGTGAGCTACAAAAGTATATTTTCAGTCATTTTCTGACTGGAGTCTAGAGAATCCCAGATAAATGTGCTGAAGATAAAATAGTCAACACAAATTTGACTGAAAAACTACTGATAAAAACCCTGTTCTACAAGACTACTCCTGTTGTAGTTAAAACTGTCTTCTTTTTTTCTCTATTTGAATGTTTGAGAAATGAAGCTTGCCTCTCCAAATGCATTAAAATTGTGTTGAATGAAAGCAAAACATTTAGATTGGACTATCTCTGCAATTACTTAACTCCAGGTTAAGTCTAAGACGGTTGCACAGTGTGTGGAATACTACTATACCTGGAAGAAAATCTTGCGTTTGGGGCGGAAACACAGAACACGGTTAGAGAAGAGAAGAGAGGAATGTCTGGTAAGTCTAAAAGAATGAGAAACTTCACATATGTTCCTCCCAGTTTTGAGGAGGAGGCTGAAATAGATGATGTAGGTATCTTCCAACCAAAATGATAAATACTCTGTGTGACTATTCAGTCACCTCAGCTACAGCAATATTTTTGTGTTCCTGGACAGTAGTGGCACAGAAGTGTTTTGACTTGTGCATTATCAAATTCTAGTCCAGCAATTACAGCTTTTGCTGCAGATGAAGTGGGTAATATTTTGTAAATTATTCCCATACCTGTGCCTTTGAATGCTCCTAAAAGCTGCTTTTATTAACTTAGAACAAATACCTCTTACACAGACTGACAATGCAATTCTTTGTGTGCAAGAACAGTATTTACTGGTAGTCCATGTAGTTTTAAGAGATGTGGTTTGTGTTTTTTAAGTAAGTCATTTATTTGACTATGAATGTGGTGTACTTTGCCCTTCTAACAGCTGAGGAAGTGCATTGCATCTTAGTATTTTGTAGAGTCTTGCAGCCCTAGCTCTGTAATACAGATAGAGGGTGTTTTGAGCAGTGAAGTAGGATGAGGAAAAAAAAATACTGAAACCAGTCTTGACTAAGCAGCATCCATTTCCAGTACTGTCTGTGTCCTACTATCCAGTACTGTCTGTCCTTGACCATGTTTCTTGTATTTCTTAATACACTGTTTATTTCAGACAAGTGGAGAAGAGGAAGCGTTAGAAGAAGATGAGGAGCTTGAAGAAGACAGAAAGGAAGAAAGGGAATTGCAGAAGTCTCCTGACCCACCAGCTATCCCTCTTGTTGGACCTATAGATCTGCCAGCCTTTCAGGGTCTTTCACTTTCTTCGTCCTCCTTCATCTGTGAAATGCCAAACTGCGGCGCTGTACGTGTGCTTGGTATCTTTAATAGCAAGTATGGTTGTATACTGGTGGAATGTGATTTTGGAAAATCAGGGTTTTAGACTGTTCTGGCTAGCAACATCTCATTAATATCTTTGGACAAATCATTTTGCTTGTTTTCAATTCCCACCTCACAAAATATAGGCAATATACTGATCTGTAATGTAAAAATGAATCCTGAGATGCTGTACCAGTTAGAAATACTATGTGGAACAGCTCTGATTACCTTCCTGCTATACAACTGTAATAACAGGATTGCTCACTGTTTTATTATGACTATCGTTAACCATCATGGGATATAGCTGAGAGCAAGCAGCATTTAACCAAGCAGCTTGTGTGTGTTGCTCCGTTGTAACGTTAATTCAGCACACTTCTCTGCAGCTCCCGTTCCAGTGCAGTATTTCTTGTTTATTTCGTTGTTGGTTTTTTTTTTTTCCTTCTCTCCACCCTTTTCCCTGTCAGGTGTTCAGTTCCCGCCAGGCGCTGAACGGCCACGCTCGCATCCACAGAGGTACGAATCAGGTGACGAAACCGCGCTGCGCCCTTGCAGGCACCAAGCAGAAATCCGGTACGCAGAGCGGCTACTGCTCCATCAAGAGTTCACCTGCACACAGCACAACGAGCGGCGAGACCGACCCGACAACCATTTTTCCTTGCAAGGAGTGTGGCAGGTAAGTGAACGTGACTGTCTGCAGTACATTTGCCTATTTATATTCCAATTGAATAGTGTTGCGACAAACTATTTTGTTCTGGTGGTCTCAGAAGAACAGTTTCCCCCTAGATGACTTGTCCTCTTACCAAAACCTTCAGAAATTGGTTTGTGTGGTATTTTGGGTGCTTCCCATTATCTGAATCCGTTTACCTGCTAGGATTTCTTCACCTGGCAGTCCATCTTCCTGCCTCTCCACAGACTTGTATGTGACAGTGGGCAACTTCCTCTTGTTTCTGTGCCTCAGTTTGTTAATCCTAATGTGGGATTCCTTCACTTTTTCCCTGTTGTGCAAAACTGTAGTCAAACTAAGAACAGGGAGAATTAGGCACTAGTGGGAGCTATAGAATACCTCCAGCAGAGCTGGAGTAGGTCACTTCAGTACTGTCAGGATGTATAAATCTGGTAATCTGTCCCTGAGATTCTCACCATGGTATTGCAGACTTCACTGACTTCTATTTCAGGACAACGAAGCAAATGTACTGATAGGCTGTTGAGTCTTTTTTGGCTCACTTCATCAAAAGCAAAGCATTTTTATCTGATTATTCTTTCCCCCCACCTTTAAAATTTAGGGTGTTTTTCAAAATCAAAAGCCGCAATGCTCATATGAAGACTCACAGACAACAAGAGGAACAGCAAAGGCAGAAGGCTCAGAAAGCTGCTGTGGCAGCAGAAATGGCAGCCACTATTGCAAGAACTACTGGGCCAGTTGGGCATAGTTTGATCCCTCTGGATCACATGAGTTTAGTTAAACATGTTGAAAGTGTCGGTGACATTGATGACGATGTTGTTCAGGAGCTGGGCGGTGTCATCGAAGAGAATGAAGTCATGGATGCTGACCTTTTACTGGATGATGAAGATGCAGATCTACTGCAGGATGATGCTGAGTTGTAAATGAAGTTGTTTGATAAAGACAGCTACTGAGCACACCCTGAATGGATCAGTCAGGAAACCCGGACTGCTTGTTTATTCCCCATTGATTGTAAACTACCTGTTGAAAATTATAATTCTTTTATCCAGGTCTAGAAAAAAAAAAAAAATCTGCTCTTTTCTTTTTTTATTATTTTTTTTTATTAATTTGTGTTTTGGGGGAAAAAATAAATAATTGGTACAAATATTCTTACAAGGTGTTTTATCTGAGCTCATTTTACTGGTAACTTCCAAGACCACTGATTACTGAAGTTCATGGTTCTTCTATTGCTTGCCTCCAGATGATCCCAGCAGGATCTTTAGTCTTTAACTCTTTCACATTTCATTCTAGCCCAATTCAAGTGATCTTCATATGCTTCTGATGGAACATACTGGGATTTTTTGGGTTTGGTTGTTTTGTTTTGTTTTGTTTTTTGCCTGTACTGGATCACTTCCAGCATCTTCTAGAGACTAAATGTCATCTCTGTTAAGGAGGTGATTACATAATTTGGTTTTGTGCTGTCATTTTAAGGGAGGTGAAGGGAAAAAAAAAATCTGATTTAACTGTGAGATAATTACAGGAATGACTGTATCATCTGTAGTATCAGTACTTTTTCAGTTCTATTTTGCCTTAATTCATATATGTTAGGCAGTTTGTAAAAGCATTGGTTACACTGTATGTTTTCGAGCTTCCATTTTAGAAAGGTTTTGATGTGCTGATTTTAAAATGACCTAATTCAAGGATTTGAAGAAAATAAGATGATTGTGCTGTGGTTCACATCATTTGATGTGAATCAGGAACGCTGCCTTGGTAATCAGATTGCACTGGAAATATATTTTGCTGTGACAATAAATCTCACTGTTTGCAGAACCACATTGGTGGTGTTAGGAGGGAGTGTGCTTGAGCAGAGCAGGAGCTTGCTCTCTCCCCAGGCAGATGCAGGGAGATGCTCCTGCTTGTGGAGCAGAGACTGGTGGAGTATATACATTGTAGTTGTTACTTGTAGGCATGAAATGTTCTTCTTGTGCCATTTTCAGTCCTCCTCATTACATCAGAGTATTGCTTATTTAGTAAAACATATTCCAAAGGTGAGTTGACATTGCTGTTTAATTACCATTTCTCCTCCCTTAGGTTCAGATCCACGTGCTGGATGTCTTAACACCAATTATATAAATTAAGATTTGATTCTCATTTAAAGATCTCAAAATAATTGTACCTCGCAGAATTAAGGAAGAATTTTAGTAGATTGAGTGGACCTTTAATTACAGAAAATACTGATTTTTTTAAAAAATTTTTTTTTAAGCGCTTTCACAGGTAGAAGCACTGATTTTTCTTGTGAATTTTGCACAGCAGAGGAGTATTGCTAACTTTATAAAATATTTTGTAAGACTGTTTTCAGATCTTCCAGATTTCAGGGTTGTTTGGTTTTGGTTAGGTTTGGGTTTGTTTGGGTACGTTGTTTTTTTGTTTCTGTTTTTTTTTGGGGTGGGGGAGGGGGTTGGTTGGTTGGTTTGTTTTTAGTTGGGTTAAGTTTTATTGGGGTTTTGTTGCCACATTCCTAACACATTAAAAAGAATATGAGAGATGGTGGTTCTTATTTTTGACTGTTTTTCTTCCATGTGTAACTATGCAAAATGAGGGTAAATCACAGCACTTTCCTATAGTGGTATCAGACCACACAAGTTCAAAACCAGTGGGACTCACTGACAGAGCTATAGATGCCTTCTCTGTCAAAGCCAGATACACAAAGCCAAACGACCTGAAGTTTCTGCTTGCGGTTCTGATGTTAAAGAACAAGCCTTCAGGAGAATGGAAATCATCTCTCAGTTTCCAGTTAGTGAAGTTCCTGTGTACGTGACTTGTTTTACTGGTTTTGAGGGTTGTTCCAGAAGTTTAAAAAACAAACAAACTAAAAAGTTGGTTTTGACTAAGAGGGTGGAACTTTGCTCCTGCCACTACCAAAGGGATAATGTTCTCAAGTCCTGTACCTGTGAGTTTCAGGACACCAGGCAGCAGCCACCTTTTCTTTCTCAAACTGCCAGGCAGCAGATTTCCCAGCAGCTCCTGTCCATGCTGAGGTGTTACTTTTAGAGGGTCTGTGCAGCTGTATGCTGCCAACTGCATCCACTGCTAAATAATTTTGTAGGCTGTGCAAGTCTTAGTGGAGGCTACTGAATGGTAGCTTGCATTGGCTTTTAGGAGCCAGTGTGAGAAACAACCCAGTAAAGTCTACTTGTTCTCTTTGAAACTTTTATCAGTTTGAACTTCGGAGGATCTTGTTGTGAAGGGCTGCTACACTGGAAAATGAAAACATGTTTTCAGATTCCCCTGTCAGTGGTGGGAAAAAAATGAGTGTTTCAACAAAGTAATAGTTGATGTCAGTGAGAGTTCTGCTTGAAAAACAGGGCCAAATAGAGTAGAAATCTGTGGGCTTGATTCTGAAGAGCAGCTCTGTATCAAAAGAAGCGACAGTGGAACTTTTCTAGCAACATTTGGACAGGTATCTGTGTTAACCCTAGTATATATAAATATATATACACACATATATATGCCTGGTTCTATAATGTTAATCAGGTGCTGTTTTATTGTACAGCCAAGAAGATGACAGAACAACAATAACCAAAGAAGTTATTCATAAAGGGAAAAAAAAAAAAAGAAATGCACATTTCTTGAGCAGTACATGATTTAGGCCTCAAACATTAACTTCATTATTATTAGGTGTTGCATTGGCTGATGTTAAACAGATGCTGTTCTGCCTATTTGTACATAAATTGGATATAGTTTTATTTCAGAAAACTTGTTTTCTTGCCTATGGTTGATGTTGAAAAACTGTTCACTGTTGAACTTAGTCTTCTTTGATAAAACCTGTATATATAGAAAACCTATTTTATGAGAAAAATCTTATTTTCAATATTTAACTGTTATTTTATTAGAAGATGGTTGTACATATTTTAGGTGTTTTAGTGTAAAAAGCAGACTGTAATGTTAGGTGGCAGAGGAAGTATCAAAATAAAAAAAAAAAAAAAGCATTTGACATAGCTTGTGATCAATGCTGGTTTCAGATTCCTGCTGTTAGCACTTGGCTTGCACATGGCTTCATTTTAGGTTACTACGTACCTGGATGTGTGTATTAGGATGATTGAGTGGTATGAAATAGTCATTCTTGATCCTCCCACAAATATTTGGTATGATAAAAACCTGTGTTAACTGTTGATATGTGTAAAAAGAAATAGGTTTATAGGACATGTCCAGTCATTTTTATATTTTGGTATGATGTAGTTGGCTGGGTTTCGTTGTTTTGTTTGGTTGGTTTTTTTTAACAGGCTTGCATGTTTTGAGGTATTTTTAAGAGGGGGAGATAGCTGATAATAAGGGTTCATGTGTAAACACTTTTCAGAGGATTAATGAAATAAGGAAAACAAAAAAAAAATCTATCTACTTCTGTACAGCAAGGTGGACGTGAGTATTCTTGGTAAGAATGGAGCTGTGTTTAAAAAAAGCCTTCTCAGAAAGGAGAAAGCTAAAGCAACCTCCTTTACCTCTCACCATCAAGAAGGGAAAAAAACGAAACACAAAACAAAACCACAAAAAAAAAACAAACAACCAAGCCAAGCAACACCAACCCCACCACGCACCTGCCATGCCTTGAGGTTAGAAAAATTAAGAATCTCCTCTTTCTTCGCCGAGAGGAACGTCTTCTGGTACAACGGCCCGGAGCGAGGGTGTGAGGGGAGAACAGGGGCGAGCGCTGGCGGGAAGCAGCTCAGGCGCGCGCGGCTGCTCCTTCAGCAGCGTCCAGAGGAGGCAGCGACTGGGGCGAGGGGAACGAGGCGGGAGCTCGTATGGCCAGATGAGGGGCCATACAAGGGGGCCATACGAGGTCCCATACGAGCTCCCACCTCGTCTCCCCATCCCTGAGCGTGGCCCTGCCCGCCGCTGCCGCAGTGCCTGTCTCCCCGGGCGGTTCTTGCTCCGCCATGGCGGCGGGGGCGCTCTGCAGTCGCCTGGGCTGTGAGTAGAAGGCGGGAAGACAAAGCGAGGGGAAAAGGCGGGAGGAGAAGGTGGGGGGACGGCCGAGGCCACTTCTTCTTCTTCCGGGTCGGCCGCCATGGTTGGTGGGGTGGAGAGAAGATGGCGGCGGGGTGCCTGTGGCGGCGGCTTTGGCAGGTGGGGTGCGTGGCGGGAGCAGGGACTGGCTGAGCCGCGTTCTCCTCTTCCTTTCATTTAGTGTCTTCACTCCTGGAGGAAAAGGGAAAACCCGATATCGCGTCCCCGGGGCGAACGGTGTCGGAACGGGGCTGCCGCAGCTCGGTGGGCTCCTAGGGGCAGGGGAGATCGCAAGTGGCTTTTGGCAGCGGGAAGCTCGTGGTGGCTCTGCCCGCCCTCGTCGGCGTAACGGGCCCTCAAAACCTTGTTCTGCAGTTCGGTTTTTGCCGGGGTTGCTCTGGGTGTAAGGGGCGGTGAGGAATAGGTGACTTGGATGTGGAGGTCGTGTGCCAAGCCTGTTTTCTTGTCTTAAAGTCTCAAATGCTGAAGTTATAACATTAAAAACAAAACAAAAACAAAACCCACAAACTGACAGCTCTTCTGCATTAGGAGAGGAGTACTTTTATTATGTTCACTTGTTACATTGCAATCTGAGTGTCTTTTAAACCTATGATGTTCATTAGCACAACAAGTATCTTTAAATCAGAAAATAAAGGAATCTGTTAAAATGTAATTTACTCTTTTCTGAATGCATCTTCACTACTTGGGGGTACTTAGTGTATCATTTTGTCAAAATTTGCACAGAGGACTTTTGATTTTACTTTGCAAAGAAGTAAATTTTTTTTGGCTTTTGTTTTCTCCAGCTAGTAGCATCTTGCTTTTGCTTTCAGCTTCGTTGCTCAGCTTGAGCCTTTTAGGTTCAGCCTGAGCTTTGGCTTTTCCACCCTGAACCCATATATTTGTTGTGCCCATCTGAACTTCGATAGCAAGGGGCTGATAAAACTAAGTATCTGATTTTGTTTCAGCATTCTGGTGCAGCTCTGAGTTTCTCTTAATTGGGGTGGGGGAGAGGAGGGAAGCCAACAGAACTTTCAAACGGTCTGTGACTGCCAAATTGATTCATAGATTCATAGATATTAGGGTTTGGAAGGGACCTAGAAGACCATCTAGTCCAACCCCCCTGCCAGAGCAGGGTCACCTAGACCAAAACTGAGAGTTAGTGGAAGGAAGCTAGAATCCATACAATGTTCTGAAGGGAGTCATTATTCTAGTATAACAGTAACATTAAATCTTGATTAACATTTGTATTTCGTTTTTAACACAGAAAAATCATGTTATCTTTTAAGTATGGTTCACTCACCTGATAGAAGTATTTCTATGTAAATGTACTTTTCAAAAGAATGAGTGCTCAAAATAACAAGGAAGGTTTTTGTGAAAAAAAAAATTAAAACAGGAAATCAGCTGAATTCAGCTTTTGCATTTATAAGATACTGTTTTCAATTGCTTTTACAACAGCAAGTCCTACTTAAGCCTGTCACTTGACAAAACGAATGTATAGCATAGTATGAAAGTAAAACTAAAAAGAAAATATTACTCATATAAAGAAATGGTATTTGATGCCACACAAAATAAATTTTTCTGCTAAAAAGATGCTTTGTGATTGCTGTTCAGATGCCTCGTTAGTAATAAGTACATACTGTTACATTATTACCTTATTAATCCATTACTGTTAATAATAACAATTTACTGTTGTTAGTATTACTATTATTCTCCTAAACACATTGGTGTTCTCCTTTTTAGGTGCAATTGTGTACTAAAATACATGTATATGCCCCTTCCTTACTGATTTTTCCAGTAGAGCAATCTTTCTAGTTTGGCAGATCAGTTCCTAGGAACATGTTGTGCTCTGGTGTGCAAAACAGTAAGCTTTAATATAAATGTATTAACTGGCTACTTTCTGCTTTGGGGAAAAAAAAACCAAACCAAAACCACATATGCACACAACAACAAACAAAAAACAAACCAACCCACACAAAACAAAACATAACCTATTTGTTTTATACAGGGATCAGCTTTTCCTGTCAATTATGCAAGCAGAATTATGCAAAAAAACTTCTTTCTTCCGTAAGTATAAAAGGCTTCTTTCCACTTTTTTTTCCACACTCTCCCAAAAATTCTAGCTTTACCAACACATTTTATGCTTTCTCCATTACCACGTTTCTAGAAGCTCTGGCTCAATGGGGGTGCACCTGTCTGGAGCCCATGCTGGTACACAGGAGCCTAAGACTAACCCTTTGGTAAGTGTTTTATAGAACAGCACTTTGTGTATTGCCTTAGTAGTAAGGAGGCTGTACAGAAAAACTGCAGATCCTTTATTGCAGCTTTTTTGAGCTGTCTTGATGATGTCTAATTTGCAGTAGTGAAGCAATTTAGATTATTGGTGTGTGTTATTTTGTTTGTTTGGTTTAGCAAAATTACTGTAGCTCACAGTTGCCTTTCAGTCGCTTTCCTCCTCCTCTGTGGAGCTGTAACTGTGACATAAATACCAGCTGTTGGCCACGGCTGGTTTGGCACCTGCAGCAGCTCAGCCAGCCTTGGTTCTGGCTTGTAAGGTGGGAGCCCAGGGCTGATGATCTAACTGAAAGTTAGCTAGTGTTGTCCTTAAATTTATCTAGTATTCCCTCTGATTTTCTGATTGGTAATTCTACCTAAAAAATGGAAGTTAGATATCTCTTCATGCTTTTGTCTATTGTGATGAGTGAGAGCTGCAGTCAAGATAATACTGTCAGCCTCTTGCAGATTAAAATGAGCAGCTTACAGTGTGTGGGGTTGGTTTTTTCTTCCTCATTTACAAATGGGATGCACAGGCTAAGAAAATGCACTGCATGCATTAATTAAGGAGAATGTTGAGTGGTGGTAACTCTCGTCCTTTCTTTACAAATGCAGATATCTATTTCAGATGAGCCAGAAACACTGTACAAGAGAGTATCCCTTTTAGTTAAAGGCCACGATAAAGCTGTGTTGGACAGCTATGAATATTTTGCAGTGCTTGCAGCTGAAGAACTTGGCATCTCTGTTGAAAAAGTGTAAGTAACTGATCTATAGAGTGTTGTGCTGTCAGATGCTGCTTATGGCGTGTGCTATAATTCAGGTTCTGTGCTTAGAAGTATATATCTATTGTTTTTAAAGAAGAAACAGGTGTCATCTATCTAATGTGAAGTAAGAAAAGGGGTTTAAGCATAATTTTTCAGATCATTTCTACTAGCATCCTTTATATAAAACAATGTGGTTTTTTGTGCTTTGTTCAGACATAATCCTCCAAAGAAGATAGAACGGCTTACACTTCTAAAGTCTGTACACATTTACAAGAAGCACAGAGTTCAGTATGAAATGAGAACACACTACCTGTGTTTGGAGGTAAGAAAGATGTGGGGAAAAATAGTTCTAGATGCACCATTCAAAGATATTAACAGATGTTAGTTCAAGAGTGAATTGTCTTGGGGTGGAGAGTACAGGGAACAGCGTGAAACAGCTGACCTGGGTACATCAAATGTAGCACGAGTTACCCTGAATGTAAAGCCTACAGAATGTCTGGATTAAAAGGCTGATTTTGACCATCATAACAGCTGAAAGAATGATTGAAAAATAGGTAGAATTGAGGGTTATCTTCATACGTTTTATGCTTTTGATTTCTAAGAATCAGTGGAGGGAAGCAGATGCAGCTAAATCATTCTTAGCAGTCTCTTAAGGGCTCTATTCTTGGTGTCTGATGTTTTTGAGCACACATACTTTTGTCCTGTGCAATATCATGTGGGAAATTATGAACTGTGTGGGGGAAATACAAGAAAGGAAGTGTATACAAACCACTAGCTCTATGGCTGATGACACAGGCTTTTGTATGGTTTAGAATTCAGCTGTGGTTGGCTTTCTTGGAAGAAAGGTTTACTGAAAGTGTTTTGTGGCTCCTGGGTGTCTTTACTGTGTATTTGCACAGTGCTTAGCAAAATGGAACCTTAAGTCCCCAGACATTAGTGCAGTACAAATAGCTGCCCACAGACCATAAGCAATATTTTTGCCATCCAGGAGAAACTAGGAAAATCCATTATTGAATGGAATTTTGAAATTGCAGAGTTTATAACGAGCTTGAACTTTGACAGTATGCAAAAGCTGGTAATTCCTGCATAACCTGTAATTAATTTCATCTGATACCTGCAGTGTTAAAATCTATCACTGCCATCATCAGTGTATGTGATCACAGGCAGTATGCACTGTTCTTCTGGAGCAAAATAACTACTTTATGCTTGCCTCGGGAGTTGTGTACAGTTCAACTGCCTCTGGCAGCTGCCTTTCTGTAAGATACTTGGTTCCACAGCAAGAACAAGAGAAGCTAGAGCAAACAGTTTTTTAATGCTGTTTGAAATATTATAGTAGTTCATTTTAAAAACCACATTGCTTTTGTTTTAGTTGAAATACCTCACAGGCAGCACTGCTGCAGTTTACTTGGAGTATGTTCAACGAAACTTACCTGAAGGGGTTGCCATGGAAGTAAAAAAGGTAAGTTTCCCCCTGGCATTATTAACTGTTATGAAACTAAGTCCTGATACAAGTACCTATAACTAAAAAGTGATCAGAGGAGGTGTGTGTAGTTTACTTAGAAGGAACACTTTCCAAAGTATTGAACGGTAAAGAGGCTGCATTGCTGGAAAACGCCACTAGGTGGCATTTTTAATCTAATAAATACCTGAAACCAGACTCATTAAGCAAGGTAGCTGGATGTTAACTAGTCGGTCTAAGTGGTTGCTTTGCTTTCCTTTTAGACTAAGATAGAGAAAATACCTGAACACATTCGGGAACCAGTTTGGGATACACTCCCTCCAGTAGAAGAAACTGGAGTCAAGTCATAAACTTCTCAGGTACTTGCTCCTATCAACCTAATTTACTGAGACAGTCTACTGTGAAATAAAAGGTCTTTTATAAAGTAATTATATGAACTCTTGTTTCATTGCGTTATTCTTGATCACAACTTTAGTACTTGTAGACTGTATTGATATCAAGTAGTTTGACTGTACTCTGATCAAGATGTGGTCATGTATAATGTATTTGTAGGAGGGTAAAATTTACTTTTATTTATATATATGTGTGTGTGTATATAAAATTAAAAAATTATCAGTCTTCTTTTGATACTAAAGGGCTTTTGAAATCCTTGCAAAAATTCACATATAGGGGACATCTTTTGCTGTAGCTCCTTTGAAGTAACTGAATCCTAGATGAACATACACCTTACATATTAACTTGGGATAAGTCAGAACCCACAATCTTAGAGGACGCTAGAGCATACTGACACTTTTCTAGACTTCTCCATTTCCAGTAGCCTCATTTCCACTCTTAGTAACTGCTTGCTGACAGAAGAACACAGTGATCACAGTATAAATCTGAGAGTTCCACAGGCTTACATTTCTTAATTTAAATTGTTTGTTGCAAAGCAAGTGGAGACCAGAAAGTCACTGTGGTTGGGACAAATAATGCATTAATAAGTGTTCTAGTTGGCTGCAGGGAAAGCCTTTGTTCTATACTTTGTTCTATATCTTTGTTCCTTTATTCTATACTGGCTGGGTTGGTTGTTATGTAAACCCAGTCTAGCTAGGCATTGCTTTTGCTTTAGAAGATACAAATAGCAGAAGAGTGTTCAATTGCTTTGAAGGTTAGTTCACTGTAAATCAAAGAAGATAATACTAGGTGCAAAGCCCTCATCAACTTTACCTTCAGATTGCATTAAGCACTTCTGCCTTTACTAGGTTACCAGGAAGGACACAGCTGCAGGAATCTTACTTCAGTATTACAGGAGTGGCTTTGATTTGACTGCTATTAAAAGAGTTTACAGAAGGAATAGCCAGCTGGGTCACAGGACAAGACAACCAGAAATGTTCTATCATACTTCTCAAAACCAGGCAGAGTTTAGTATTTGTCCCTTCAAATTAGAAATTTGGGAACAGAACCTCACATGGCTTTTCCTAGCAAGTGCCATTAGGAAATTCCACCCTTCCTCTAGTTTTTATGCTTTTGCAGCCACAAAAATAGTACAAACTGGTTTAAAAAATATCTTTCCTGACATAAAAGTTGGATATCTACATCAGCCATTTTATTCTCAAAAGAATTGCAGCTTCTTTTCATAGAATCATAGAAGCATTTTGCCTGGAAGAGACCTTCATGATCATCACGTCCAACCTTATTCCCAGCCCTATCAAAACTACTAAATCATGTCCCTAAGTACAGCATCTACTCAGCTCTTAAACACTTCCAGGGATGGTGACTCCACCACCTCCCTGGGCA
Source organism: Ceyx melanurus (assembly GCA_024611195.1). Classification (NCBI taxonomy): domain Eukaryota; kingdom Metazoa; phylum Chordata; class Aves; order Coraciiformes; family Alcedinidae; genus Ceyx; species Ceyx melanurus. The sequence continues at coordinate 26,278 of JANHGL010016819.1, forward strand.
AGCCATTCCTATGGCTGACAACCCTTTCAGTAAATAAATTTTTCCTAATATCCAGCCTGAAGGGTCAACTTCAGGCCGTTTCCTCATGCTCTGTCATCAGTGGGGTGAACAGACCAACTCCCACTTTTCTACATCTTCCCTTCAGGTAGATGTAGAGTGCAAAGGTAGTTGTAGAGAGCAAGAACTCAAACACTTCAACACTACTTGAAACGAAAAAGTGGAAAAGCAGTTTCTAAACTTAATTTCCATCAGCAAAATAAGAGTATCATGCTTAATATGGCTATTTGAGAACAGGTGTTTAATACAAAAACACTTAGTTCTTTTCTTAGCTAAATTCATTTTGATTATGAAAAAAAACCAACTTGCATACATAAGTAAAATAATATTTACCTGAATAACTCTTTATCATTAATGCTAGAGAAAGAGGGATAAAGAAGTCTTTAAAAAATCAGTTGCATTAAATATGGCCTGCTCTGCTCTTTCAGTAGGTCAGCATACCACCTCCAGTTAGCTTCAAAGGGTGATTCTGCTACCCTGCAGAAGATAACAGCATCATTCTTCCACCAAAAAAAGTCATTCCACATCCTGGAAGTCCTGCAACTGAACTGGGCTGCTGAAATGTCTAGCTCCAGAGGTATTCATGTGCAGAGAACTTTCAGTTTTGTTAAGTAGCCTATGAGTAGAAAGGTTTGGGTATAAAAATTTATTTTAAGTCAACAGCTGCCAAACACTATATTTGGATATGGTTGGCTTTTTTATTCTCAATGGTATTTATTCTCTTTTTATTCTCTACATTTATGCAAATAGCACATCATGGCAACGTCGAGGTACTTGCCTTTGCACAGATGCCAGCTGCTAACCAGGAAAAAAGTCACATACAGATAAAGGTAGCAGGGAAAATGAAGCAAGAGTAGACTGAGATGAAGAAATGAACTCCCCTGTGACCCTTCACATTGCTTCAAGACAGCATCTTAAGAATAATGTATCTTTGTTTTTATTATATGCTGCAAAACAACAGATGTAAAAAAATCAGCATTCAACCATGATGTAACTTATACTGCCTGAGTAACTTAGAGCAAAATTATTTAAAGTTTAGCTCTCCCTTTGTGCATTTAGATAGGAAAAGAGTGTGATCAATACATTTAACACTATAATGATAAAATGGCATCTCATAAGGGAAAATGCAAAAGCAGAAAAGAAAGGATGAAGATAAAGGTGAGTCTCTGCACTGATAAATGAGACAAAAGACTGAAGGCAGTAAGCTGGCACTGAGGGGTCTGGTATGCTCAGATTAAGCAGAGTTCTCTCAACTAAAGGCAGCAGCTTTTAGAACCCATGTATCTCTGGAACATGTCACAGATAAAAGTGCTGAAGATACAGAGGTAGCAGCAGCAGCTTCTGCTGTCAGGGTTTAATTGTGACTGCTGACAGAATGAGGTCAGCAGAACAGATTACAAATATTTTGAGCTCTTTCCCTTGGTTTGTTGGTTTGGGTTTTTTTTCCATTATTGCTGGAATCAAAGACACTGGTGCATAGGAAATATGCAAAAAGCATGTTGCTGGTGATATGTTCTCATCCTAGGAACTAGAAGCTCTGGTGTAAGTGATGTGATTTCTCCTCTTCAGAACTGCAAGTTTCAGCTGGCAGCTTGGTTTAGAATGTTAAAGCCAAGGGAGTGCTCAGCAATTGAGTTGCATTTAGCAGAGCTGTGGAAAAGCTGTGACAAGAGCCTGCAGGGAACCAGGTTCAGCCCTGCCTGCTGCATTTCCCTGTCCCACAGGCACCGCCCGCAGGCCCCCTCTGCGGGGAAGGGGATTGATTACCATGCCACACCAGGTGGCAGCTATGTGCTCTCTGGTGCCTCACCACACACAAGCCAAGGTGTTCACTCCCCATGGAGCATTTCTTTTAAGGCATCTTTGGGAATGATAGCACAGTGTTTTAATAAGTTTACAAACAGTTGAGTCCTAAACACCAAATGCTACCTAAGCAAAATCCTCACACCAGGTGTGGGGAGGAGGGAGTTGAGCAGAAAGGGAGCAGCAGTCCCAGGAATAGAATTTATTTCAATGGTTAAGTTGAAGTCAGGATGAAGGAAAATGGTGTATTAACTTACAGGCCCAAATCTTGTGAACAGGTAGAAAAATTTCCCAGTTAATGTCAAATGAAATGTGAATAAATGATCACAGAAGCAAGTGCTAGCATTCATATCATCATAAACGAACAAGATGAATGTATTTTTAATTCATAAGGCAATAGCAGACATCAGAGTGAAACTCATACTAAGTAGTGTGCAACATTATCATGGCCTGAATTTTTGAAAGCATGTACAAACAACACTTAAATCCAAACTATATCCTTACTACCCCCAAGTTCCCTTTATTTCCCATTTCTGTTAATGTGAAAGGATGGACTTCCAGCTGTTCACTACTTCAGCAGCTGTGCCTACATTCAGTCCCCACAAAACTTCTGAGCCCTCGTGGTTCATCTCTGAACAAACTTCTCTTCCCCCTGTCTCCCAGTGCTGAACTGTAAAAATCAGCAAGAAACAATTATTGTAATATACAAGTAAACCTCCTTTTTCACACTTCTAACAGAGGTAGGATTGATAGGCAGTACTTTCCCTCTTCCAGTGTTACAGCCCCGTTTATAGCCCCTCCTAACTACACATCCAAGGGGTTTCTGCTAGGTGCTGCAGAAACACAGGGACATAAGGAATATAGAGAACTTGAAAGCAAAGAAGTGAGTTTGAATTTAGCTTCTTGCTTGAAGTAATGTAAGGTGCTTCCTGGGGCACTGTCTATCTTTGAACGTGCTGAAGCATTATACTTCACCCTCACAGCCACATGCAGCAAGACTCAGCAGTAAGATGTTAGAGGGTCCAGAATTCAGGGTGATTTCAGTTGGAGCTTTTGATTTTATCTTCTAGATGAAAGCAGCCTGATCATTAAGGACTTCTGTTGGGCCTCTTCTTCCTCCTCCTCTAGCCTTACCGTAGAGGTCTCCCCAGAAGAGCACTGCAGATCATGTTAGCTCAGGGCAATGCTGTCACTCAAACAGCACCTACATGAACATGCCCTTTGTTCCCATTCACATAGAGCATCCACCTCCGAGGCAGGTTAGATGATATTTACATTATTACAGCTTTCCATTATTACAAACTACCCTCACAGAACTAAAGAAACAAAAAATGTTTCACGTGAAAAAAGCTCAGAGCTTCTACTTAACGACCAGAGCAGAAATCAGCGCTGGTGCAAATGCCCAATGCTTGCCTGATTACATCCCCCAGGGAGTACGGGAAGAATATTCTGGGAATGACACAACAGCTTCACGTTGCAGTGAGTGTGAAGGCAGAGAGGCGAAGGCAGACGGGCACTGAGATGCCCGGTACCATCGCAGAGCAACCGGGACTCGGCCCGCAGCGGAAACGCGTCACGGCCGAGGAGCAGCTGGGGGTCGGTGGGCGGGCTCTTGGGGACGATGGAGATGTGGGGAACACTTTGGGACAAAATAACCCACCCGTGGCAGTAGTTTGTCTTCCCCGGCGAGGCCCGCAGGCACAAACACCCGCCCCACTCCCCCCCTATACCACTTTTCATGTTGACTCTATCTATGGATTTTGGTTTTGTTTTGTTTTTCTTTTTTCCTGAAAAATGTCACGAGTGAGGTCAAAGCCT
>JANHGL010016820.1:0-22180 GCA_024611195.1 Ceyx melanurus
GGGCAGAGAAACGCCAAGTTCAGGCTTTTCCGAGCGGGAGTTGCCGGGCGTTTGCCTTTCCAAAGGGTGGGTAGCGCTCAGGGAGCATCCTGGAGGTGCCCCGCGCTCCAGCAGGGAGGCTTCGCGTCAGGTAGCAGGTGCGGGTTCTCGGCGCGGATGCCAGCGCCGCATCATTCACTTCAGGTGTCTGACAAAGCCCTGTCCCCATCAGCTGCCGCCGGGGAAAGGCAGCATGCCTGGGCCTGCCAGCTGAAGCGATTTGCCTTGTTAGGAACCAGCACCCAGCTGGATTTAGTCAATGTGTGAAATTCACTGCCATGAATCACTCTGTTGAAGACACTGCCTAATGGTTTAAGCAGCTGTGGCACAGCTCCGTGTTTTCCTGGTGGTGTTGGGGGTATTGCCCCTTTACACTCAGCTGGGCACTGCTCTCCCTTGCTCAGAGGTAGCAGAGGGTGGCCTCTAGCTGAGGAGGTGGCATCTGTGAAGCACATCAAGGTGTGCGGCACACTCCTTGGGACACAAGGAGGGGAGAAGGCTGGGGATGAGAGGAAACACTGGTGAAAAAGCCTGGCTACAGTACAAACCCACACCCAAAGATACATGAGCTCCTGCTGACAGCACGTGGGAACAACACATCCTGATGCTCCAAAGTTAACAGTCAATATTGCTAAAGATACTCCACTACAGCTGGAGATTCTTCCAAGGGTCTTAAGTACCTGATGGTGACTCCACAGAGTTAAAGTTTAAGGCTACTCAAGAAGGATTTTCTCTCAAATCAGCGCATCATGTATCAGTTCAAAGAGCAGTGTAAGGAGGGTAGTTTTTTACCTCTTTACTCTCCCCTGGAGAAAATGGGCATCTCACAGTGAAATACAGGTCCTTCCACCAAGAAAGGAAAAGTATATGGCCAATTTTCATTCAAGAGAGTGTTTTCTCTCTGAGATACCTTTGCTGCTCCTTTTGAACAGGAAAAAATGGAAACTACAGAGCCTTTCCACTTGAGTCATGACCAGGAGTTTTCAGCTCCCCATCCAGCCCAAAGAGAAGTTCAAGTTAAGCTGAGCAAATGCAACACAGGCACAATTACATGATAGAGATGGTTCTGAGGCAATAAGCTGTTGGCCACCACAAGTGGCAGGACAGAGCAATAACGCAGCAATTCCTATTACCTGTAATGGGAAGATCTTTATTTTTATGTCACTGGTTTGCTAGCTTTAATTTTTGAAATCCAAATAGCAGCAGATGATGTCCCTGGTGAGGCAGAGCTACTCCTGTTTTGATTAAGAGGCAAAGTGCTGGATGCAAAGTCTGCCTTTAACATGGATGGGGGAATTACACCTGGATCCCTACCAGCCTTCTGAAGAGGAAGAGACACATGAAATAATGTCAGTGTTGGTAGGTTCTATGTAACACTTGTGTCTACAATTTGCTCCTGTACCCACGTGTGTGGTTGTGCTCCTGACACCAATCACTCTGAGGAAGGATAACCAAGCACTCAGCATGTCAGCCACCCCTCCAAACCACACCAGGAAACCAACATTCACTTGGGCAGTGACTCCTCTTCCAAAATCTTATTTAATGGTTAAAATTTGCCCCTTGCTGAGCAGCATGTGGATGTAGGATGCTGCTGACAGCAGCCAAAGGGATGGGGGGAGCTGACCCCAAGCAGCTGAAGCAGTTTCTTGGGGATCCCTCTCAGCCAAGAGCAGGAAAAGGGTTCCTGCAGCCCAGAAAAGGCCAAACTGAGTAAGGAACAGCAAGAAGTTTGGAGTGTGGAGCCTGAGGCAAGTCCAACCATGGAGAGGCAGAGGGGAAGGAGCTGCTGTGATTCAGCCTGGACTTTTCTGGAAGGGGTAAATTGCCTGAAGGGCTGGCTGCAGCTCACTGACCAAACTGACATCTGTAATCAATTTTAGTGCATCCTCCTGAGCTGAAGTGGGGCCAGAGCAGCAATCAACAGGCTGGACCTGAGGCTCTGAGCTGCTGTTACACAGCACAGACTGTCAAATACAGGAGAATTTGTCCCTTGACTAGCCCACCTCAGCGTTTCACACATTTAGAGATATTTTTTTTTGTGTGCCTTCCTACACCTGATCACCCCTCTACTATATAAACTAAGCAAGTTTACAACTGTGACTAACCCTGAACTGCTTCCAGTGGGGACAACCCCCTGCCAGCACTGGCACAGACAGGCTGGAAACAAGTCAGAGGGATGATTAGACTTTTTTCCTCCATATGTTCTCATGGAGCTGCCTCCATCTCTCTTTTCTGCCACTGCAGCTGCAAGTGCCTCTTGTTAGCAGCCAGAATGAAGATGAAAAGCACCAGTGCTCATCTGCACCCACCAGAAGTATGTTCCTGCTGCTCAGTCCCAGAATGCTGAGAGCAGAGGGCTACCTCTGCTTCCTCACAGCAGGTTGTGGGTGCTGCCATGTGGCAGGAGGTGTTTCTGGGCAGCTTCACTCTTGGTGGAGGGAGAAGATTTCAGCTCCCCTCCAGCTGGTGCACACATCAGGCTCTTGGATGCTAGAAGCAAGCCTGGGGTGGGCATCCCAGCTAGATCCTGGGTGTTTGTGGGCTTACAGCTTATCTTCTCCCAAAGCATTGTAACCTTCTTCATGACTAAAACATTTTTTGTGTCTATTTGAAGTTACAGGATTTTATTTTTATCTTGCCATACACAATCATCTATTAAATTCTGTTATTTTTATCTTCCCCTGCACATGCATTTGTTTGATGATCTTATTCTGAGATCCATGCTGGATAAAAGGCTAGAATGAAAAATGCAGCTAAATGCATCCAACCCCCAAAATAATGCCTCACTCCAAGCCAAGTGACAAGATCAGTAACACTCACTCTGCTCAGGACCAGAGAAGATGAAGACCATGCCAATCCTAGACAACATTTGGCCCAGAGTCCTTAATACAATATAATAATTTTCTCTGTGTGTGAAAGAATAAGAATGGCCATTTGCTCCAGGTTGCAAAGCCAGGATAAAAGGGGATCAAGGAGAGCTAAATTTGGTGTAGTCTCATTCACACTGCTTATTGAGAAGGTGGGTGGACTAAATTCATTCACACTGCTTATTGGGAAGGTGGGTGGACTAAATTATTTCCAAAACTGTGGACAGGTATTGTTTCAAATTAATTCACTCCAACAATGAGCTAGGGAATGAATTAATATGAGTTCAGAGTGCACAATGGGAGAGAAAATAGGGAAGACACCCAAAGAGCTGCTCAGTATCTAAGGTAGGAGTCAGAGGGAAGGGAGGGCTTTAAATCCAGATTTGAGATAGAATTATTCAGCCTATTGCCAAGTGTGCTGATGTCCCCAACAGAGCATTCCTGGAGACCATCCATGTGACTGGCTTTACTTGGCACTGCAAGAGGCTACCCCCTCACACCTCCCTGGGTAGATTTCTATTGGAAACCTGGATTTCATCACTTCATTTCATCCCTGTATAAAAGGCCAGCTTTCTCACCTACATCTGCCTGAAGAAGGCCATTGCCATCCACTCAGTAATTGCAGGGATTGCAGGAAAGCAATTATTCTAAATGGAATACTTTAAGGTGATTGCTTCCAAGAGAGGCTTGCCTCATAAGTGTGCTTTCAAGAACAGGTATGCAATTAGAAGGATAATTATTTTGGTAAATTCAGAACCACTAACAATTATGATGGCTCAAGAAAAGCAGCACTAAAATTGTTGAGTCCTGATTCTGCAGATGCTAAGGGGTGGCCGATTTCAACTCCCACCAAATTCAAGTGAGATTTGAAGGCATTCATGGTTTCACAAAGCCAGAATTTAAGAGGAGGTTTTCCCTTCCCTAAACATAATCACTCCTGTCTCAAGGCAGAGGGGGGACCCCAAAGAAAATGACAGGAATATGAAATGATAATTCTTTTTCCTTCACTGAGCCATTAAGCACTGACAACCATAAAACCACATCTGGGACCAATAACACAACCATTAATAACCAGCCATCAGTGTAGTTTTACCAATTAGTGCTAATTACATTTCATTAGAAAAAAAAAACCTGGAAGCACAGGGGGTGGAGTTTGAAGTACTTTTGTTTCCTACTGACCTACATAACTAAAGTTTTAATTAACAGAAAAATATACTTTATAATTTTTTATTTCCATCCACATCATTTAGAGGTTACAGAGAAAAAAAGATACCTGGCTAATTGGAGAATTGGACTACTTCACACTTACTGGGAGGTCTGTTCAGCTGAACACAGATTTTTTACACTTAACCACTAGTCCTGTGACTACATTTGGCCCTTGTTTTCCATTGGACAGTCATTTCCAGTAGAAGAACGTGAAGTGAAACAATTCCAGGACCTGAAACAATTTAAATCAGCTATGAGTGCCCTTCCTTCCTTCCCCCTGGAGAAGGTAGCAAATACAAAATGCAGTAGGCAGTGTTTGATTTATAACAAAGTACTCACTGCCCTTAAGTGTAAGCTCATGATTAATTTTTCTGTGCCCACAGCACACTTGACACAGTTAATTTTCTTTGTATTATGATGCCTGAAGTTCTGTGGAAGAGGACCCGGTGTCTTTTACCTCCAGCTCACAACCCCACTGCTCACTGAAGGCTGCTCTGTGGAAATCAAGGTGCTCAGCTCCATCCATTTTCCCAGCTCACACTTTCCATCCCTTTTCAGCAGCCAGGAGCAGAATGAGGATCACAAGCAAATGCCACCACACCTCTGGGGTGAGCAGCACAGCCTGTTAACAGGGACAGCAAGGCATAAATTCCTTCCTGCCACTGCCTCGACTCAGCCAGGGGCAAGTCCCTTGGACTCAGCTCCCCCAAAGGGTGCTTAAAGACAAAATTACATCCTCAGCTGCAGTGTAACTCACAGGCACTTCACTATTTCTTAGCAAAAGATTCCCAGGGGTCTGGGGGTGTGTTTCAGAAAGTGGGTTCAGCCTGAGCTGCAGGGGTCTCCTGCATGGCTAGGAACTGGTGCACCCCCATGGGTTGACAGGACCATGCACACTACCAAGATTGCTTCCAATAAGGGTGTTTTTCAACCCAGAAGGGATTTGCCTTCCCTTATCCAGACTGAGCAGCTCAGTTTTCCACCAAGGTACAGCAAAATCTGCTTCCATGGCCCATGGGATCCAAGCCCCTGTGTCTCAGGACTCTGCAAGGTTGGTGTAGACACAGTGTGTTTGTCTAGAAGCATTTAATTAACCATGTAGAAAATGAAAAATATGTGTGCTACCTTTTTTCCTGGCATAAAGAGCAGCTTCATATATTCCTTCAGGACACAAGGAAAGGAGGAGGAATCGGAGTGGAGTCCCCATGAGAGAAGAAAATGAAAGAGCTGAAGTAGATTTGTTCATATATATTCTTTGAAAGGCTATGGCATGAATAGAGCTGCTGTTTGAGAACCCTCTCAGTGCAAATACCTGTACCTTTAAAATTCTGAAAGCAGAATAATAGAAAAAAAAGGCAAAATGTCAAAATTTTATAGCACTGTATAATGGCTAAGTTGTTTAGATTTTTTTATATTGTGTCCTAACCAAGCAATATACAAAAAATTAACTTGATCAAATATGAATTCAGTAAGAACTGATTTATATGCTCCTTAAATATTTCATATCTATGCATTTTTATGTTTCTTGATACAGCAGTTAGTGTGAACTTCAGGTCATAGCAAGACATGCAAAAAGCTACAAAAGGACAGAATTTTTGCAACTTGCTTTGGCATCTGCTCTGATGCATCTATTAAAAAACACAGTATCAATTGCAAAGCTTTGAGATAAATCCACTATGTAAAGCAACAGCAATAGTGTGAATTAGTGCAGCCACACAAAAGGGACCAGAAAAAAAAAATATCTACCAGACACTGCTCAGCATTAGCAGACTTTGAAGAAGCAGAGACTGGGATGAGTTGTTCTCATCTCTAATTCCCATGTTTGTTTTCCTTCTTTTCCTCACATAGACACAAAAATAACTCGATTCAGGTGCAGTGACATTACCACTGAGTTGTGCTTATTGTATCAGCTGTTTATTTGCCTCTCAGTACAGGCAACAGCTCAGGCTCCTTGCACATGATCCTTTCTGGTGCTTCATTTTAGTAGCTGAATATCTGTCAGCTTTTATCAGGTGAGATAAATCTAAAGCTGGCTAGAAAAAAAAAACCAACAAACATGATCACCATAACTGCATACTGTTGCCACCCTGAAATTCATAGCAACAACAGGATTAGCTTGAATTGAAGAGATTAGTTGGGATTAGTTATTCTCCTTTTGCAAAAATAAGGACAACCCAAACCAAGCCTAAACAAAACAAAAAAGAACATCAGCAGTTCTTAAAAGGGAGGCAGTGGAAGGTCAGGATAAATCCATGCCAGCCCTGCTGGTGTGGGTGACTTTGGTGGAAGTCTCTCCCCTCTATTCCATGGAGGGGAAACTGAGTCTCAAGCCACTGGGCTTGCAAAGGCAGAAGGAGGGTGTGAAAACAAAGGGCAGGGTTAGAATTGGGGTGAGTTATCCTGTAACAATCTGCTTGGGACCAGAAAGAGAGATTGGAGAGGTCAGAAGTCTGCCAATGACACTGCACAAGAGCATCAGGGATTGGGAAAACCACTGGAACGATGGTGCCAGGGACAACAGCTCCCCAGAGCAAACCTGAAACCCTACTAAGGAGTTACAGGAAGGAGGTCTGTGTTTTCCCCCCCCAAGTAAGATGACTTTGGGGTATTTGGGACCCCCTGAGAACAGTCTAATTCCTCATGCTTGCCAATGAAAAGTGAATCCATCCAAGTCTAGCCTTCATCACCAGATTGTCATAATATTGATTCCTTTTTGTTGTTTAGTGCCACTGAAAAGCTTTGCCCTTCTTTGCAATTAGTATTTGAGGCAATTGCTTTAATTTGTAGGACAAACTGAAGCATAAATTAATTTGTCTAGTCTAGCAACATCAGCACATTTTTGGTGCATAAAGCTTTGGGTATTATAGACATGGGTGGGATCATATATGATGGTGTTGAGAGCAAGAAGTCGAGATAACAGGCTTTCAAAATACAATGTTAATTAGATCTTCACCTGATCAGACCTCTTATGTGTCCATGAGCATTACATCTGTCTCAGTTGCTCCAGTGTACTCTGCATGCTGAAGCATATTAATGTCTGCTTAAACCTAAGTTTCCAGAAGGGCATCCTCTTGTCTTGGGGCAGTTTGTTCAGTTACTTTCCACGTGCAAATCAGATCCTCAACTATCCAACTTGAATTGATCAACTTCAACTCTAAGGTCTCCTGGAGCTTCTCTTCTCCAGGCTGAACAACCCCAGCTCCCTCAGCCTGTGCTGGGAGCAGAGCTGTTCCAGCCCCTGAGCATCTCCTCTGGCCCTGCTCCAGCAGCTCCATGGCCCTGCTGTGCTGAGGGCTCCAGGGGAATCACCTCTCTGCTCAGACCTCACTTGGAGAGGTGGGATTTTGAGTCAGCACCTTTGCTGACCACTGCCACCAGCTCATGAAAGACCCTCATGAAAATCCCAATCTGCCTTGTGCCCAGCCAGAAAGAACTGAGAGATTTCCCTGCCCTGTCTCACGGTCCCCTCTCCACACTTGACAAATTCTCATCTATAATGGATTGTTATGTTACCCTTTCTTATTGATCCTACATCTCTGCTCATTCCTAATTGCTGCTTTCATTTTTTTCCCCCCCTCAGTCTGGATGGTCTTTCAGGCAATGCTGTCATATTTCTTGGCACTGGAATCACAGCTTTTTGACTATTTAATGAGCTCTTCTTGAAAGGGCTCACAGTTCTCCATCATATTTGCTCCTGATGTTTTTTCCTCACTGTCTCACTGTTTTTGCTTCATCCTGGGGAAACCAGCACTTCTGAGGCACTAAAAATGCATAAATTCTGTTCTCTTTTTGCCCATTCTGAATATTAACAAGCAGTGAATAACTTTCCCTGATTAACTGCTTAACCTGTCACAGAAGGGTCCAGAATAGATCAGGTGCAGGGTGGGTGTCCTAGGCTATTCTCAGAGAATACCACACTTCTTTCCATAACAAAGCTTGGAAAAAAAGAGGAATTGTATATGTGAGCTTTTGTTGCAATGGATTTAATCTAGGAGTTCTTGGTCAGTCCATCACAGTCAAGTCAGAAATTATTTTCCTAATATTTTAGACTGTTTGAGTAGCAGGCTGTATTTCACTTGATGGTTTATTTATAAAGCTGTGGAAAAAAGATAATTTATGACTGCAAACATGGGATAGATTGTAAAATTTTACCTATAACTGAAACTGAATCACAGAACTTCTGCTTGCATTTTACTCACAACCTTCCTTCCTAATATATTATTTAGCAAACATAACATGATCTCATTATATGTGGCCCCAAAGAGTTTGCAGCCTCATTCAGGCACCAAAGATTTTTTAGTAGAGGAAAGCATAATGAAGTAATTAGTCTTGAAATAAACAGACATCATTTCAGATTAGAGAGGATGCACTTTAATTAAGGCATCACTGAGAAGCCTTCCTCTGCAAGGCACACATTCTGCACCAGCACTGGCAAAGATCTTACGTGAAGGACTTCACTCAGCGTGGAGACTGGTCTCAGATTGACAGTGAAATAATTTCCCCTCTGCCTGGGTCACAAGTCCATCAACAGAACACAAAGGGCAGCGATTTCAAAAGCCACACAGTGTGTTTAAACCTGCTCACAATCCAAGGAGTGCACTTCCCTGGGGTTTGATTTTTGCTGGCAGATGAAAGCATTAAGGTGCAGGGTCCTCAGGCAGAGTTAGAGCACTGAGAACTATTCCAGCACAGTTCAGTGTCATTTACTGTGCCTCCTAATGCCTGAATGCAGGCAGCCAGTGAATGCAAATGGGAAGAATCATTTCATTCAATTATTTTTATAACTGCATCATTTTAGTAATTAAAACCTTTGCTTATACTGATTCAGGACTGAGCAGAATATTATCCTAATGCACTGCACTTATTGCATTTCTAAGGTTGACTAGTAAATTTGTGGGCGATGCAAACCCTGGTTAAAAAGCTTTGAGGAGAATGATGGTGGAACAGCATTTTGATTAGTACAAATATATTTATGGCAATTGTCTCCCCAAACTCTGCTTGGTGGGAACAGATGGGATTTTTCACATACCTGATTCTGGGACTATTTTGCTATGCTTCAGATGTTTGAGGCACAGGTGTTTCTAGGCAACATTTGCTGAATTCCCAGAGGGAAATTATCAGCATAGAAAAAGGAAAACTAAAAGCTGCCTGACCCAGGAGCTGTACTGAGTTTGCCTGTTGTCCAGCCCTTTAGTTATTCAAGGCCAACTAAATATGCCTATTTATTTCTTTGGGCTTTTAGGTTGTGATTTGCAAGCCAGTGAAAAATTCAAACTGAGAAAAGCCTGAGAGATATATAAAGGAGCAATGAAAATTTGCTGCTCATCACGTCCTGATAAGCATTGTCATCTCCACAAGTACACACAGGACATGGGAAACAAATGCAACAAAGCACATTAATTACATTAAAATATGGATTTTATAGACATCTTCTATATTAAAACAACCTGCCAATCCCACAAAAATACATGTAGGGGAGCAGGGTTCCTTACAGATTTAATCAGTGTAGTTCTCAGGTTAGTTGAAAGGAAAAAAGTTCTCACCTTTCATAATTCATTAGAAAAGTTAGACAGTACAATTGATTCAGAAGAGTACATGACTTTTTTTTTTTTCATTGTCTCCTTTATTTCTCTGCAAGAAAGCTCTTATATCTCAGCTTCTTACAAAATTGTTAAATTACTAGTCAGAAGAACAAACCTTTCAAAAGATTTAGAGGTTTTTACCTCCTGTATTATATACCATGGTGATTTAATGCTAACATGCTGCAGTGCTGACTGGGCCAATTTCATTCAGAAGAATTGATGTGCTGCTCAGAACATACCCTAAACTATGATTATAATTATCTGACAAGCTGTTCTGGGAGCCAGGGGACTGATGCTCTGCCCATGGCCCTGAAGCCTCCTCCCATCCCCAGCATCCCATCTCTGTCTCCATCAGCCCCTGGCTTGGGCAGAGCTACAAACATTCCAGCCGTTGCCGCTGGTGCCACACAACCTGCAGTGGGTTCCACACAGAAAACCAGCAGGCACAACAGAAAAAAACATGGTTTAATTGTCCTGGTAAAAAGAGAGGCTCTCTCATGCCTTCAGAAGTCTGTTTTTTCTCCCTGATATCCAAGTTAGAGCAGGTTTCCCATGACAGCTTTAGGCATCTGATGGAAAAAGACCACAGGTCCTTTATAAATCACAAGGATTTCCCTTTGACCTCAGTGGTTAAGGGATTGATATTGAAATTTTTAGGCTCTCTGCTTACTCCTGTTTGCACTCCCAGGTCATGGACACAGACCAGCATTACAAACAGAAAAAGCCCCTGCTGCAAATGTAGTCTCACCTTTTCTGTTCTGCTATGACTACGAGGAGAAAAAAATAGTAAGGAAAAGACAGGAGCATAAAAGATGGAGTACAGTGGGGTAAAACTGTTTTCTCAACCTGGAATCACTCTCTGGAGCTGTGCAGCTGAAGTAAGGGGATTTACACTCAAGTAGATTAGAGCAGCTTTAGTTCCTAAACTGTCATCCCTATCTGCCTCTCATTGTCATGGCTGCACTATAGTGTTTAGAAGTGTTGAGGAATGATGCCTCCATTGAACACTGCCCACAGATCTGTAATTTCAATGTACAGCAGAGATTTCAGCAGTGACTGAATTTGGCCTCTACTTTGGTTAAGAAAAAAAAATAATCTATTAATTTCCCTAGCACTTCTCCCAAGAAGCATCCAGAGAGCTGCTCACCTTAGGACTAATTTCACTTACTCTGACCAAGCCATGCCCTGAATGCCTTCAAATAAGGAGAAATGCAAAGTTGTTTCCGATTTTCCTAATGGCAAAGCAAAACATGAACCTCCCCATAAGTTTTTAGAGTGGAAAATTACCACCAAACTCCCAAGCTGGGAAATAGTAGCTAATTACACACTACTGGACTCACACTAAACTCTTATTTCTTGGTTTTCAGATGCAATTTTCATCATTAATTCTAGACTGGAAGATCTCCTGCACTCCAAGAAGCTAAACTGATTAATGCCCTGAGACTGTTTCTCTCTTTCTGGATGATTTCTTTTTATTTACACTGGCCCTGCTCTCCACTGGTAGCTTTGTTTACCAGAGACTGCATTAATTTCCTATTACTTTCCTGTGACAATGGGTTAACTGAAGGAAGGAATATCTCAACTTCTCTAGTGCTGAGGTTTCTGGTCTTCTAAATAATGCCCTACAGATTTGCTGGACTGAGCCACAAGTCTCCAGCTTCTTCTGGTATGTGTCACTGTTGCCACTACTATGAGGATACTCCCTGTGTATGTGAATTTTTCTGCATGGAATCTGAATGGCTCAGACCATTTATTTCCTTTCAAAATCTCTCTGGCTAAATTATATAGCAGAGAACAAATCTTTTCTATTTGAATAAACTAGAAAGGCCACAGTGGTATGGTGAAATGTATTTGTTTTTATAGCAGGAACATTGTTCGTAACAACCTTTTCAATAGAAAGAGAATTGGATGAGCTTGCATGTTAATTCCTTTTCACTGTGGAAAAACCTAGTGTATCAATAATTAATTTTACTTTGACTTTATATCATGATCTTGAGTTTTCTTCAGTTGAATCCCTAAACAGCAAAGGGACTCAGTTCAGCTGAGCTGGCCATGCTGAGTCATAACAATACAAAAGTTGAACAGGCAGAAATGTAATTATCCTCTGTCCTCAGCATAGATCAAGTCTCTCTGGACAAAGGTTGGCAAGTATGACTGCATGACAGCAGAAAACTTATCTCTTCAGACCCTTCCAGGTACTTACTGCTCTAGGGATCAAGTAATGGTCCCAAAGTCCATTTTTCACATTGCTTCCTTCAATTCCAAAGGAACTAGGTGTAATCTGAACAGGCATCTTTTTTACATCATACAAATTACATCTGCTTTTTCCCCCAGAAATTCACAGCCAAGAGGAATGATGTACTTAAAACTATCAAATTAGTGTGGCTAACATGCAAGACAAATTACATCAGTGAAGCACTTCACTGTAAACTGAATAATTCAAAGTACTCCTGCCTCCTCCTGCATCTTCAACAGGTGGGATGGGGCTGGTTTGCAAAATTCCTCTTTCTCCTTCAGCCAACACTGGTGATCAACCCAGAATTTACAGCACAGCTGATGTCCTCCCACTGGCTTCCCTGTGGTCTGGGCAATTCCATCAGCAAAACTCCTGAGAAAAAGTACCACTGATGCTGAGAAACTTCAGACACTGAGGTTGGTGTGTCTAAGATGAGGAGTAAGAGGTGGTTTTGAATAATCTGGGAATAAAATCAAGTAAAGCACCCTCTGAACTACTCTACATTGGTCTACTCAAGAAGGCACGTGGCTGTTGCTAAAGGTGGGAGGCTTGGGTCACATCACTCAGCCCAGCAGATCCTGCACAAGAGAGGAGCACCAGCAGCTATGGAGAATTCCCTGGTGTATTGGGCATGATCTGTACAGTACATGGGTAAAGGTCTCAGAAACAACAAATCCTCTGCTTTAATACTGGAGTGAGTCTTTGGTTTCCTCTTACGACCTCAAGCAATTTAACAATTTAATTTAAGAATATAAAAACAGCAGCCAGAATGAGAAGCACTGGCTCCTAGAGAGGAAAAATTTGTAGCTAGAGAAAAGGCTGTAATTGGAAATAATTTTCTGGCACTGCTTAATATTTTGATCTAGTTGTGTTTGGGAAGACATGATGGAGATGCCTCATCAGCAACGGACAGCAGCTGCTGCACAGGGACAGGAGGTCTTAAGGTGATCAGCTGCACTGGGAATAATTTGAAGAGATGAGAGTTAATTAGTTCAAGATAAACCAAGAAGGGATCTGATTAGCCAGAATACTAAAAGCCAATTACTTCCAGAGCACATCTAAATGGCTTTACAGAGCTAAGAAAAGAGAGTATCTGATAGCTTTGCAACACACGAGCTCTGATCACTGAAGAATGACCTCTGCTTGCCCTTCCCCAGAAAGCTTAGCCCTGGATGAGAGCAGATCTGGGAAGGATTTTGCAATTTTAAAAAATAAATAATTTCTGCAAGGGCTTGCAAGACACCCAGCCGACCGTGAGCAGGTTTTCATGTGGAGAAAAACTCATCACCATGAAGCAGGATTTTTTGGGAGAACCACTATTCAAACCCAACTGATCTTCCTTGCAAAGTCAAGTTGTTCCTTCTTCGAAAGGAGTTTGCACTTGGGCAATCTGGCCACTAAGTCAGCTGCTGTCCTACCAGATTGTCCTCTCTTCTCTTTCAAGAGGACCCTGTCCTTTATTTAACTAAGAACCTGACCATTTCCCTGGGTTGCCCATTAAAATATGTAATAACTCTGCTTGTGGTCTTAGCCCGCAGCTGAAACGTTTTGAAGTGCATTTCTGAACATTCAAATACATTCAGTATCTTGCATAACATTTATACAAAAACAAAAGGACACTCAAGGCAGGCAAAGCTAAGAATGTGAGTGAGAAGGGGACCATCTGTAGGTTGAAGTGTGGCTGCCAACACTCAATTCCAGCCGGACCTGTCAGCTCCTTTCTTGTAAACATGCTGTCAATGCAAATTGACAGGAATCCCCAGAATTTGAGCCTTAGTAGATATTCCCTTATGCAACACTAATTGTTCACAACAGGACAGTTATTGCAGGGAAAGATGTTTGGCTAATTGCATATCAAATTGCACCCAAGCCAAAAAAAAACCAGTCACAGAAGAGGCAGCCTGGAATTTCAGATAGGGTGAAATGGGATCTTGTGAATGCATGAACTCAGCCACTTAGGCTCTGCTTAAATTCTCACTGTAAATATTCATCAGAATTTGCAAGGCCACAAGCTGATGCTCTGCATGAATGTGAATTGCATCCATAGTATGTATGGAACTGTGCCTTGGATAATTCATGAGAAGAGCCACATGGGTCATACCAAAGGTTCATTTAGCTCAGCATCCTGCCTCCAAGGCTGAACAGCAAAGGATGTGTAGGCAATAAAGTGTAAGATCAGGATAAGCATAGCATGCTCCTTCCCATCCCATACCCTCCATCTACTGACAGTCATTAGTTCAGGGATTTCTGGAGGCTATTCCTGCTTCCCAGATCTTAATGGCTCTGAGAAGAGCCCTTTCTTCCCTGCTTCTAATTGCTCCTTCAGCCCATTCATACTTAGGATATCAAAAACATCCTGTGGCAAAGAGGTTCACAATTTAATTATGTATTGTGTGCAGATGCTCTTCCTTTCATTTATTACGATTAATAATCTCATGTGTTGCCTGCTGATTCCTGCATTCTAAAAAAAGAGCTAATAATCATTCCTCAGTAATTTTTTTTGCAGTTTTCACTTCCTCCTGTAGATTGCTGTATATTAGTTGGAGAAAATTAAACCTTGAATTGATTCATCTCAAATATTAAGGTGATAAGAGATCTCATCTATTTGTTAACTTCCAGCTGTATCTTTACAGCAAGTCTGCTCTGAATTCCTGGTACAAGAAATGGTCTCTCTCTAGTGTTCAGGCTTTGAATACAAATTACAGCAGGAACCCACCTCCAGCATTATTATCCATTGCACTACTGGCATTTAGAAACTCTATGGCCATAGTAACCACACAAGACACATTCTCAAAGTCTATTATACCTCTGCTTTGTACCAGGTTTGGAAGGCTATGCTTTTGGGGAGACTTCAAAAGGAACAGCATTTCAATGGAAATCTCTCCACAGAGCTTTCAGCAGAGCCCCAGCCACCAAGACCCAAAAGAACCCCAAAACTTTGGATCTAACAAAGGGAAAAACAACCTTATTCCCCCATCTTTACACATAACATCGTGCAAAATGGTGCTGTGAAGATCTCCCTTTACAGCTCAGCAACCAAGCTCTGATAGCCAGAAAGGCTACAGCTACCTGCTCACTACAGTGCACCTTCCCAGTGACCTCCAGCATGGCTCCAGGACACAGCAAAGGGGAAGAATCATCTTCCACCAGCCAAGTACCCCTTGCCTTGGGTTTTGCTGCTGCTTCCTGGCCTCCCACTAGACTTGGTGCCACAGCTCTGAGCTTAGCCCTTCAGTTTGCCATCAAGTGCACTGCTCAGCAGCCCACATGGTGCTGGTTTTCTTCTAGTCCTCAGGAAGATCTCCCTTGTAGAGTAGGCTCCCCAACCCATCTGCCATGGTTCAACCTCTGCTGGCAGCTAACCACCACACAACTGCTCACCCACCGCTTTCCTCTAGCCCCCAACAACCCCCATTCCTGGGGGGTGGGAAGGTGAAGCAGGAGGACTGGGGGAGAGTGGGGAAGGGAGACCCCAGGGGTTAAGATGAGGACAGTTTAATGGAACAAAACAAAAGCAGAAGGAAAAACAACAGTACTGATGAAACAATGGAAAAATCAAGTAATTGAAGCCAGTAAAGCATTACCTGGTCCCAAGATGCCAGCTTTGCCTTCTCCAGCTGCACTGAAGCCCCACTCCAAGGCAAGTTGAAGACCCCTGCCCCAGCCCTCTCCTTATATAGGGGCAGCTCACTATGGGATGGAGGAGCCCATTGGCTGGCTCAGTTGTTTATCCTGCCTGGGGCCCCTCCCACCTGCAGCCCCACCCAGCTGCAGCCCCACCCAGCTGCTTGGGCCAGCAGCTGCTTCAGGTAATTAACCCTAATCAAAGCCAGGACACTCCCCCAGCACATGAGGGTGCTGCACATGGAGGGCTCCACTTTGCTTAACTGTTGTCCAATCTCATCCTCTGCCATCTCATCCAAGCAGACCCTTTGCAGGCTTAGACTTTCAGGCAGTTTCCCATCCACATCCCTGTCTGCTGAGCCAGCTGATGCCCCTTCAGCTTCTCTGTGCAGCTGTTCTGGGAGGCAGGCAGTGCAGAAAACCTTCCTCAAGCATAGCTGGACAATGGGCACTGCAGGCCACTCATCTCCCAAGCCAGACATGTCACTATGGAAAGTCAAAAGGTTGGGAAGCAGGGCTCCCTTTGCTGAATCCATGCTGACTCCTAATTCCAACCACCTTCCACATCAAGTTTCCACTATGACATTCCCATAAACAGAATATAATGAGTTCAGGGTAGCTGATCATACCTAAAACTGGAAATACTTGTGTGCTTGGCCTTAATTTAGGTGAGGACTTTCTCATGCCTCTCCCAACAAGGTGACTGTGAACACTCCAGCAAAGATTTAACAAGATGTGTGGGCTCTGTCCTCATTATTCTCCACAAACGAGGGAGCAGAAGCAGCAGATGCACCCAGAGCAGGCAGTGCTGAGTGACATGAAGTTAAGCTGAGCTGGGCTGAATGGAGCCTTTGACTTGCAGCCAGCCCTACATTCTAAAGAGCACTGATGTGTCCCAGCAAGTGCAAAGCCTCAGACACATTGCACTGCGTATTGCTGCACTGTCCTTCACTGCAATCTGAGTTTGAAACACCCCAAAAAGCCAAAAGCAAGTGGAACAATCATTTCAGATGTAGTTTATCTAGTGATTTAACAGTAATTTATCATTGCAGATGGTTTAAACCTGAATTCACCTTGTGTTGGATTATTTCCTTAAGCTGTGTTTGTGGTGACCACTGTGAAAATGTTCACCCAGGGCATGCTTTATCTGGCAGGTTTACTGTATTATCACACATTTTATAGAAGGGGAACAGAGATACTGGGGAGACTTGCACAAGGCCAGAGCAGGCTGGTGTGGTGGAAATGGCAGAACCAGTGTGGAAAAGGTGGTTCTGGTCTAAACAGGAGGGATTTGAATGACAGTGATATTGTGTTTATACCAAGGCTGACATGAAAACACAGTGTGAAGACCACTTAGATTATTTCTTCTTTTTACTCAATCCTGGCAATGTTGTGGCTTGAAAATAGAATTACTCTGACCTTAAACATCGTGCTGTACTTCAGATACACTACAGTTGATGTTCTCCTTGGGGATTTTTAACTTCTGGTTTTTACTGCTTACACTTTCTCTTCTCCTCTTTCTCCTTCTCAATTTAACTGCCATCTGTTTATGACACTACCCACCTTTGAGCAGCTAGGATGTCTCCTCTGAGCAATACTCTCAGAGTAAATTCCACTGAGGCTTAGGAAGCACACTCCTTAATCTAGCCACAACTGCCTCACTTTATTACAAGAAGATCCAAATACAGCCACTATTTTCAGACAAGCTCATGAACCCTACAGGGTCGTGTGGAGTGTTTTGTACAGAACCATTACAATAGACAACATCCTCCACTTGCATGCTGTTTAGCTCAAAGTTATTCCTGTACCCAAGGCTCTGTGACATGCACAGTTCTCTCCAGCATAGCAGGACTTCCCAGAGAGTGCACAGGGCCAGCTGAGCACTGCTGCACGTTGAGAGCCTGGTGCACAGTGGGGGAAGAAAACTCATTTTGCTGCAAAGACTCCAAGATACAGGTGTGAACTGTGGGGTGCTCCGAGTGCCCCTGGGAGGCACTGCATCATGCCAACCCCCACAGGCTGGAGCCAACAGAGGTGCACATCTTTCCCTCACACCCTTTGTAAAAGAGCCATTTGACACATGTCCCAAATCCATGTTAGCAGCTCGGGAGAAGTCAGAGCTGAGGGCCACAGCATCTCTCTGTATCACTTATTTTCCTGATACAGAAAGCCTGTGGGATGCCATGAGCTAGAACACAAGTTAGAGCAGCTCCTAGCACCATTTCAGTTTCCAATTTGGACTGTTTAGGCCTCCCATGAACTCAAAAATCAATGTGATAGAAGTGTTGTGAGTTTGTTGATTTGCTTAACTGCAGGGACTTGGGTAAAAGCAAGTTATCTGGAAAATCTTTCCCCAGCCTCCAAGTAAAAGTAGCCTTTATTACAGTGCAGGCTTAGCCAACCATGCAATGCCTCTGTGGATGAGTCTCTTAACTACGGCAAAACACAGAGGTGAAATAAGTGTAAAGTGACCCTGTCTGGAGAAATTCAGTCTTATTAAAAAGAGACCTGAAGGAAACACTGGATTTTTCCAATCCTTCTGGTCATGAGACAATATTTGTCTCTCTGTTATGCCTAAGACACAGAGTTTTCAGACTTGGTCTAGGCAATAAAGACTGCAATTTAATTCTGATGGTAAATAACCATTTTTCCTCCCATAAGCAGTCTCTGCTCTCATCAACTGCTCACATTAATCATAACCAAATTCCTTCTGGGGAGACACTGAACCCTCTTTCCTTCGACTAGAGCCTCAGATCTGTAACTCACTCCTGCTACTTGTCAGCCCTGAATTCAGATCAGACATTTTCTGCTTTTTCTAATAGCAGTTACCAATTAAATCATTAGGCTCAGTTATCTTAAATAGATGCAAATCTTACTGGGAAATCTATAAAGTAAACAGCTGCTGAGAGAGATGACTTATACTACAAGTGATAAAATATTGCTAATCAGGCAATATTTCATTTTCCTAGGTGAAAATATGACTGCTGGGAGAACACAAATCCTGAGGAACTTGGGTGTGATTTTTGATCAAGTGCTTGTCTAACTCGGGAGGTTTAGCCCTGGCACCCTGGTTAGACCACTGGTGGGAATATCATGTTGTCAAGCATCTTCCTCACCTCCCACCCAATGGCTGTGGATTCTCAGCCCAGCTTTTTGCTTTCCTGTGCTTGAATTCATGGGTTTCTTGTCTTTTTCCTTCTTAGGAACCCAGTTTCTCATTTTCCTTCCTTTCATCTTCCCAAACACTGACTAAAAATGTAGGGTGGATTTTGCAGCACACTTGGTAATCCCAGATTCACCCTCAAAGCCTCACTGTCCCCGGGTCTTCCTAAACTCCTCCTTCACAGGTGGCATCCCTGAATACATATTCTTTGAAGTATTGGCTAATGGCTTCAAGAAAAGCAGGACTTAGCCTCATTTGTATTCACCTCTTTAGCAAATTCTACTCTTTAGGAGCCACCATTTGTTATCACTCATTTATGCACCATGACATTCCACAGATGCGCTGGGAATGCAGTGACACTGAAGTCTCTGAGGGATAAACTTTTCATGGACCAAGAGCATCTCTAAGGTGAATATTTAACTAGACTATTGAACCTAGTGAAAAAAATTCAATTCAATTCAAAATTGCATTTTTTTGTAGCATGCCAGTGCACGGTGGGGAATTTTTTGGCCACCCTAACCAAATTGCCATTACTTGAAAGGTAATTGCTTGCCCTTTATTCTAAACCAAGGTTTAAAAGTCAAAACCATGAGGGTTTTTTTTTTCTTGAAGATGGCATTACAATCAATGTTTTGTTTTCAAATATTTTTCCTGTAAATTAAAGTTTTTTGGGAAAAAAAATCACCTATTGATATTCCCATCTTGCTTCAGCTCTGCTCTGATACTGAAAATTCAGTAACCTGATTTATTTCAACACTGAGGGAGAAGGAAAGAATTCTCTGCCCAGTGAGCCTTGTTGATCAGGATTTTAGGAGGTCAGAGAGGTGCAGGAGGCAGGTGACACAGAGAGACACTCAGCAACAGCTGGTGTGCAAGCACACACTGGCTCACCTGTAAAATCCATATATTGAGCCCTGACAAAGTAATCCAAGATAAGTGAGGAGTCAGCCAGAGCTGGTCTTATTAGGATGTAATATAATTAATTTTAAATTACTTCTTAAAATGGTGATGATCAGTGTTGTGTTATCTCTCCAGATGACAGGGTTATTAGCTCCAGGCTGCCTAAGGGTGTGAAATAGGAATGAAGTGTAGTTAACTGGCAGGTATGTACATACCATATGAAATACATTAATAGCCCCTCCCTGTTTTCTCCCCATCATGGCCCCTGGCCATACCTCCTTGGTATTTTACTTTCTTGACCTCTGGCGTGTATTAAAAAGACTGTTTGTGAGCTATATTAATCAGAATTTAATTTCAGTTGCTGCAACACACTGTGAAATTCAAGCACTTGCTTCAAACACCACCTGATTTTCTCTCCCAGCCTCCCAGACTTCATTAAAATTACCCAACTGCACTTTATCTTGTAATGTTCAAGTCACATACACAAAATGTTTATCAAATAAAGAAAAAAAAAGCAAAAAAAAGCCCCAAGCCAACCCAACATAAAAACAGACTAAGAAATGACTATAGTAAGGACATGAAATGTGAGCCTTGAGGCACTGCAAAGGCATAGAGAGGGACTCAAATCAGCAATAAAAGAAGATTCTATTTATTCTTCGAAATGTAAATATTTTTTATAGTGACATGCTTATAAAAAACAATACTGCTTATATGCTTATAGAAAACAATACTACTAAAATTGTTAGTGTTAGTCTAACAATGCTCCTCAGTGCTCTCTCCTCCTGAAATTCTGCATTTCCAGTGGCTCACCCATCCCCATGCCCCTGGTACCTTGCCCTGTGGGATGATGATGATGATGATGATGATGATGATGATGATGATGATGATGATGATGATGATGATGATGGTTTGATTCTGCACTGAAGCATCTCTGCAAGGCAGTTTGAGGTAGCAGGAAGAGGTGGAAATTCCTGGCAGCAGGGCTGGATTAAATACAATGCTGGGAGCATCCCTTTCTAGCTGAAAATAAGGGCCACCTGGAAAGCCAGGGGCAAGGCTTTATTCTAATTGGCTTTTTAGGCATCATTAATCCCTCTGTCATTTTACTTTTT
This sequence comes from Ceyx melanurus, assembly GCA_024611195.1. NCBI lineage: Eukaryota > Metazoa > Chordata > Aves > Coraciiformes > Alcedinidae > Ceyx > Ceyx melanurus. Next base: position 20,730 of record JANHGL010016820.1, read on the forward strand.
TTTTTTTCTAAAGAGAAAAAGATATGCACCTCTGTAATATTAAAATGAGATTATCATAAGGTTCCTGTTATTTTTTTAAGTGTTACCTACCAATTTCAGTATGTTTCAGTGTTCTTTTTTTAAAAACAAATTCACAACTTTCTTTACACGTGGTCAGAAATGAGCTCTAGCTTGAAGCTCAGTGCCAACATCAATACCTAGTAGCTTTCTGTGTCCCTTTAGAGAGACAAAATACTGCATTCATTATATAAATGAGAATAATAAATTCCTCATGTAAAAAAGAAATTGAGATGATTAGAATTTCAACAGCCAAAATGAGAGCATTTTCAGCAAGGATAGAGCTGACTGAGCCACTCAGAAATCTCCCTGGATGAGGAAAAAAAACTTGTAACATCTCTCCCACATTCACACAGCTTTGGCTCCTACTTCTTACAAAGGTTTCTCAGCAGAGGGGCTTTGCAAATGGGGTGGACATTCCTCTAGGGGTCTTTCACCTTGATTATCCTCCAGTTCAGCTTGTGCTGAACCCCAGGGCAGCACAGAACTCTCCAGTGCCACCACACACCAGCCAGCCAAGAGCATCCAGCAGGATGTTACAGCCCGAGGGGAGATGAAGTTTTCCTCTGCTTGTGAACAACTGAGCTGGAAATAAAACTTCCAGAAAAGCTCTGCTTCAAATCTCCAGGTCCTGCCAAAAAGAGCAGGCAGGTTATTGTTTCAATAGTCCTGCTATGCACAAGTTCTCCCTGGATCTCTGGAGTGAAGCAGTTCCAGACTTGAAATTGCTTTTGAAAACAAGTGATGCCAACTCCTGCATCTGAGTTTGAACTGCTGGTATCTTCTTGACTCCTCCCTGTGCTGTGAGTCATGGTCCTCATAGCTCAACTCATGTCCAAATCTGAAATGAATCATGATTATTTTTAGAGCTAGCCATGGGCACTGGCATATGTGAGTATATTCGACAAGGATATTTTGAGGATTAGAGCACCCTCCTAATCTGAACTGGAAAAAATGAACTGTTTTATGAGCAGATCTGACCTTTACTTGCATTAGAGTCCAACCTGTGACTTCAATGATAACTTGTGTGTGTTATTGCCTTTTATTCCTGTAACTCCTATAAACTCTGAAAAGTGTGGTCTAGATTTTATTTCCCTTCTATACTACCAGGGCAATCATGGACTGAGTTCCAAAACATTTATACTTCACAAATTCACTTAAAGCAAAGATGCCACTCGGAATTCGGGCTGGAAAAAAAAAATATCAGGGAAGGGAGGGAGCTGCAGAGTTCATCCAACCCAACCCCTGCTGAGAGCAGGGCCATCTCAACTAGAGCAGGGTGCTCAGAGCCTCCTCCAGCCCCAGCTGGGATGTCTGCAGGGATGGGGCCTCCAGCACCTCCCTGGGCACCCTGTGCCAGTGCCCACCCCTCTGCTGGGAAACAACTTCTGCCT
>JANHGL010016820.1:22280-52931 GCA_024611195.1 Ceyx melanurus
CAGCCCCTCTGCAGGCTTTGGAGCAGCTCCTGCAGGCACTGGCAGGTGCTCTGAGGTCTCCCTGGAGCTTCTCTTCTTCAGGCTGAACAACCCCAGCTCCCTCAGCTTGTCCTGGGAGCAGAGCTGTTCCAGCCCCTGAGCATCTCTGTGGCCTCCTCTGGCCCTGCTGTGCTGAGGGCTCCATGAGAATCATTCATGACATGCTTGAGAGTCCACCTCAAACCTCCCAAGTCTCAGCCTAATAGCACCCACATCTCCACCCTTTGCTTTCCCAGCCTGCCAGCCTCCATTTATCCCTCGAGGAAGCAGGGCTGTGGGAAAGCCATGCAAAGTGCATTGCAGAAGGCAGGCAGCCCCCACTGTTGTTTCATAGCAGTTCTAATCAGGTCATGCTGAAAGGCAATTTTGGGATTTCATTGTTTGTGCAGTGCTCATGGATGCAGCACCTGGCACATGTCTTATCCAATTTGAGAGCAAATCTGTCTCAGGGATCTTGGTGGCTGGAATGGATGACAGGGAAAAACAGACTGAAGCTGTGTGTTGTTGGGATTGTGTTAAAGGGCTAGATGGGAGGGAAGCAGTGCAGCTGATTTATCGTCATCATCATCACTAAGCAGCCTGTTTGCAGACAGGAATATTTGTCCCTTTGGGCACCCAGATGCTTCCCCTTTGGAGACTGATCTGTATCAGGATAGCTATTTAAAATTCTAGCAGGTTTTTATTTAATCCCACAAGTAATTTTCTATGAGAATTACAATGGGATGGTTTTTGGGTGATTTGGGGACTGCAGTCACCATTCTCATCAGATCTGAAAATCAGAGCCTGCACTTTCCAAAAGGAGCCCTGGGGACCCAGAGAGGTTTGTCACAACTGGCAGAGACCAGGATTATGTGAAATCTTTTTAATACATGTCACAGTGCCCTCAAGCCCACACATTGTAAGTTACTTTTCCAGAAAAAGGCAATTATACTTCTATAGGTTGTCCTCTGCTTTAGAGTAATTGTTTTCTGGTCAAACATATTTCATCTAATTCAATAAATGGCTAGAATTGTGCTTTACAAATACCTTTCACAGTCTCTGTCACCTTGTATGTCTATAAATAAAGAATAAACACGTAACTGACTACTCAGCTGCATTTATTTAGGATGTAGTAAAAGCAGCAAAGGAAGGAGAAGGAAAAGTGAAGTCTTTCTGAGAGTTCCTTCTGCTCTGTGACTTGTCAATTCCTCTCTGCTCAGCACAACAGAAGCTGACATCAGACTGCTGGCAATGCAGAGGGGTGAAATACAAAGCACTGGTGGCTCCCACACAGCAAATAAATACAAGTTGAGTTGATAAAATGTGAAGCCAGCACCGGTCTCCTGGAGGAGATCTGGGGACCACCCAGTGGACCACTCTGGCTCCAAGTGTCTGAGATGGTTTCAGAGTAGCCACGTAGATGGAAGGATAGTTGGAGGTTTGCTCTCCATCTCTAATATCAGAGGTCATCTCAAAGACCGAAATCACTTTTCATACTATTCCAAAATATGCTTTAGCAATGGCTATGAAAACACTGGTTACCCTTTTTATCCATACGAATGTCTGATCCCTTTTCTCTTTACTGGAGATTTTTTTTTTTTTCTCTGCATTTTACTTAGCATTTTGTAAAATGGATTCCCTTTGATCTGGTTTAAACGTATTATTTCAATCTTTTAGTGAGCATCTATCTTCTGAAGTGAAGCAGATTTTCTGGGGAGAGCTCCTGGTAAACTAAGAAGTCAGGTTTTATGGAATTTGAGAACAAAGGAGGTGAAGAGGTACAAAATCTACCAAGTATTAGGATGAAAATTTTCGTTGGTTTCAGTAGAATATGGGAGTAGGGCAAAAAAGGATCCAGACACCAGCTACTGCCCAGCAGAGGTAGAAACATAGAGGCATCAATGCTGGCTTAAAGCACATTGGTGCCATTGCAAACTGTGGAATGCACTGTAGTTATTTAACATCACTCGTGTGCACAGCCAAGTGCAACAAAAGGTGCATTATTGCCTGGCACATGTGTTTGACAACACTGGGAATAATAAAAGTTAAAACCCATGCTTTAGGGCTGTGTGATCCTTTAAAAACACACTCCTCACGCTGGGATTTTGGTTTGCCTGTCTTTTTACTGCTTGATTGCAGGTGCTCTTGCATGGTTCTCTGACACAGGTTGTGCATGCCAGTCACAGTGATGGGATAAATGGTGGTATCTGGGGGAATGGGATCCTTATTTCTGTCAGCATCATCTGAAAATGACTAATCTGGGGGCTGATTGTGCTCCTTGTTTCAGGAGCATGCCATCTGTTGACGAGGACTTAGTGACTCCCCAGATTAGATGGCACTCAGGCACACGGAGCCTAGCTGCTGGCTGCTGGAGGAGCAGTAAAGCTGTGGCTGTGCACTGCAAAGGGCTTCCTCTGGCTGTTGTTTCTAGGAGCTCTTCACAAAACCCTTACATCAAGCAGTAAGTGTCTCCACAGTCGTCCCATTGATTTCAGTGGCACCGCTCAAGGAGCAGCTCAGTGTGAATTGAGGGTATCCATCTGGCCCTTGGAGATGGAGCTGCATCAGCTGAAGGATCTGTCAAGCATTCCCCAAGTAGTCTGTGCTCGTAGGCATATGGGCTAGCACAAAATGAGGCCAGGGAGTGTGCTGATAGAGCAGCAGCAGCCAGAATCATCTGAGCAATAGATAAAGACTCTGTTACAACCCAAGCGTGGGTCTCCAGTGTAATTAGGAAGTGCACTGTTATGCAATTAAGAAAATTAATTAGAAGTAAACGTTTAGGGAGTGGAGGTTGAAGGTGTGTCTTGTCTAGCTTCGTGGTGCTTTTAAGATCGACTGGTGCTATAATTGGTTTTACAGTTGTCTGAAGGAGCTGTGTTCCCAGACTCCTCTATTGACCACTCCAGTGGCAAGGAGCATAATTTGGTAGATAAATCACAACACCTCAGCCTAACAAACCCAACATCAAAACAGGCTGGTCACTTTTTGCTCAGTGCAGTGAAGCTCTTTGGTCTAGGTTCATTCATTCCTTCATTCCTCTGCAGCTAATTTCTGATTTAGCTGTCTCCATCCACTTATGCCATGAGCTTGAATTTACAGATGGAAATATTTCCTCACCAAGTATCCTTAAGCCAATCTTCAATGTGTTGCCAGCTCCTTTTAAATGAAATAAAGGAGATGTGGCCAACACTATTTTACTTACCTTTTCTTCCAGGAATGCCAAACCAGAAGTGTTAATTCAGAATAATACGAAGATGAAACAAACAAACAAAATTATTCCCTCCGTGTTTGATGAAAATTCTTCTGTTCTGTGTGTAGGAATTCAGAGAAGCAATAAATACTGTGATTTTTTCAAGACATGATCATGTCATATGCTGTTCTCAAAATGTCCCTGGTCTTAAAAACCCCTGTATATCCCTACTGACAACAGAACATCACCATTATATAGCTCCATTACATCACAGAATGGTGATAGGACATCAGGTACTCAAGAAAGATCCTTTAAACTAGAGCAATTTGGACTGAGCTGTCTGAATGATTGTTAGGAGGACAGACAAAATGAAGTCTCTCAGTGTCATGGTCACTGGGACCCCCCCGGGATGCAGGAGTCACAAACCTTTGCCAATGAATCATCTGTGTTCAGCTCCCATCCACGAGCAGCTCTTCTTTTGGGGGGGTCAAACCTCAGGCTACACCTCTCTCTCCATGGAGACCTACCCCTCAGAGTGTTCCAGCTCACCCAGCTTCTCACAGCCCTCTATTTAAGTGCTTAAATGACTATGGGAGGTGGGAGGAGAGTGAAAGTGGCGAGGAAACAACTCCTCCGTAGGCAGATTTCAGACAAAGACAGTGCTAGCACTGTTTCAGAAAATCTTGGATCCTCCTGACATGCTTTAGGCATCCTCAGAGATGCCTCTTGGGCTGAACTCTTTCCTAGAGAAGCATCTAGCACTTGGAACCTGCTTAGCTCGAGTCTGAGCTAGATGCCAAAACCTGAAAGCTGTCAAAGCTGAAATATTTCTGCATGTTGAGAAAAACAGAGCTCTTCAGGGAGCCCAGCAGCTCCGGAACTGAATCTGGAGCACCTCTGAGTCAAGGTATCTCTGCAGGCAGGTAGCAACTGAACACAGGCAAGTCTGAGCAGTGCAGCTTTGGAGACAGGGTTTAAATGCAGGTGAGGGGCAGTTTAAGTGAAAGCCCCAAGGATACCCTAGAAGTCACTAGGAAAGAGAATTGAACTTCAAGCTCTCAATTCAGAAGGCTGCACTTAACCTTTCTGCTGAGAACACACAGGAAATCCCTGGTGAAAATCACTTAATTTTTAATGTGATTTTTTTTCTTGTTACTCATGTTACTGGTATTACCATGGGCATGCACTGGGAATTTTATTTTCTCTCTCCAAGCAGCTTGTTCATTATTTTTGCTCCACTCAGTTTGGACACTAAAATTTGGTTAGGTGAGTTCTCATTCAAGCTTTCATGCACCAGACCAGCATGTCTCAATTTCAGATACTTTCAGATTGAATGTATAAAATCACACACACACAAAAACTCCCAACTCAAAACTGAGGCAAGTTCAAATTAAATTAACATGTAGTAGGCTGGCACTCTCTGCTGGAATTGGCTTTGTTATTATTAAGTTCACAACTGCTGCCTCAAATATAGCTCCTTCTCTCAGAATTTTGTCTTAAGGTACTTTACAAATTAGAGGTCAGGCTGGTACTTTATCATTTTCTCATTTTTCCTTTACTCTCCTTTCTTCTGTTTAATTAACTGCATGCTGATTCTTCCTGAAACTGAAAAGATTTTCCTCATATTCCCAGTTACCATGGCCCAGGCAAGGCTTCCCTAGCAGAAGATGCCACCCAAGGCAGAAGGAAGCATCCTTCAAGTGACACCCCCTGGATGCTGGAACAGCCCCTGGGGCACAGAGACCCTGCTGCCTGCCACAGTGCCAGCCCCCAGCACTAATCAATCCTGTGGCTGATGAGCACTGCATCTCCTTGCAAATTAATGAGCAAATACGATGAGCTTTTAAAACGTAGCAAAACACAATTTGCCATCAACTGCCTTTGGTCACAAAGCCCCTTGAAAATCCCATGGGATCGTGGCTGCTTCAGCCTGTGTGCTGGGTAAATTTACACAGCAGTCTAAGAGTGTGTGATTACAGCTTGGGAAAACACACACAGTTTCCCAAACACACAGTTTTAAGCTAGCTGGCTTAGTGACTCTGCCAGGTATTTTACTGGCATCAATTATCAAATAAATCTCTTTAAATAAAAGACTTTCTTTTCCAGTCAAGCCTACATGAATGACATTAAAGGTGGATGACATTGAAGTCTGGATATCCAGAGAGGAACTGGCCTAGAAGGGCTGGCTAATTAGATAGTTAATATGTGTGGAGAAAATAAGACACAGAAATGACAAATCTCTGGAAATCCCAAACTCGGTGCTATCTGTAGCTAAGCAAAAGGATTTCATTTGTTATGAAGGTGAGCACTGATTATTTTCTAATCAAAGCAATGTCACACTGCCCTGATCTACTCTCTTTTTCTGCTTCAGCAGACAAAGAAGGTAGCCTGACTTCTTTCAGAGGTGTGAAAGGCAATGAGAGGAGTTATAGGTACCTAGTAATAAATCTTTTTTTTTTTTCACTTTCCTGCCTAAATACAGGCCCTCCATGGCAGGGAGGTTGGTTGCTTAATTTCTCTTCATCATCTGCAATGTCACTGCCAGGGCAGTGATAGTCATGGTGGGAAGTTCTCTGGTGACCCTATGGAGCTATAGGGTTGAGGGAAAAGGGTTGAGGAACACTGAAAGATTTTACCATAGCAGCTGACAAGATCCATCCATCGAGGATGAAAATGTAACTGGCTGTGCAGTCAGGAGAATAGGGGAGAGAACACCAAAATAACACCAAAAATATAACCAATAACACCAATAATATATAATATAAAATAGAATAACACCAAAAAGGATGTGGGAATTTAGAGACCCCTGAAATGCTTTAAGACATTGGAAGAAGTCCTTCACTGCTGTCTTCTGTATAAGAGCTAGATCTAGTTGCTCCATTTGAACTAGCCTAGGCAAACCCAAACTGATGAGAACAAAGAGCTTGAACCTAAAGAGAGCATCACTGGTCTTGGCTGGGTTTGTTTTCATGAATAGGAGGTAGGTTAGAAGAAATTCATTAATCCTCCCTTGAACTAACAGTGTGGATTTTAGACATTTAGAGACAAAAGCAGCATTTTTTGACAGTTTTCCCCAAAAGAGGACAGCATCTGTTTTTTCTAAACCCTGTGTATTATGAGGAGTGCACACACCTTCTTCCCTGAAAGCAGCCAGAGAACAAGCCACTTCCTTCAGCTCCTGAGACAATTCAGCTCCTGCATTGATGAAAAGCTCATTTATTCCACTTCTTCCTGGTTGTTATCCCAGCGTTTGTTCAGGTGCTTCTTTAGCCCATCTCCCAGATTAATTCCTACCAATTATTTTCTGCTTCACCCTCTGCCACTTTGAACACAGCCCTCCCCAAGAACCACTCTGGCCAAGCCCTCCCACCCACACAGGCAGGTGCTGCTGTGCTGATGGGGGGACCTGCACCTCAGGTCAGAGGTGCATCAGGGTTTTCAAAGATGGAGAAAGGAGTTAATGAGTGGCCAATAGTAACAAGTGAAGTGATTTGCTCTATTAAAGAAAGAGAGGACTTTATGCTGTACGTGCTGGTTATACAGAGAGACAGACACCATGGCAACAAGCTTGTCAGGCAGTAGCAGGGCACTACTTTAAGATTAACTATCACTGGGGACATCATTAGTGGTGGAGGAACTTCAAAAGGTTTGGAATTTGGGTTCCTTTCTCACCCAGAATCTCACTTGCTTTCATGGACTTTATTTGAATGTTCAGTCTATAAACTCAGGCTGGGGTAACAACAGCAGGCTGGGATTTTGGATGCATTCTGAATAAGATGGAAAGGAAAAGCATGCTCACAGTATCTCAGTGCTTCCAGACCTGCCAGGTTGTCTGAATGCTATGGAAATGAAGAACTAAAACATACTGCTGAGTCAGGTTCAGCAGGACAGTCTGAAGTAAAGAATGAAAAGGAGTTTGCAGAGGACAACCCCTTCTGTGCTTACTCATAAGCCATGGATCTGATCATTAGCCTGCAGTGATGGAAAAGAGAGATTCCTCTGTAAATCTCCCATTCTGGGAGGAGGAGCAGGTGACAGATAATTGCACGTATGAGGTTGATTCTTTTTATCCTCCCAGCTAGAATCCCAAATCCCCCTGATAGATTGGCACCTCATGCAGACATTTACTCTGGTGCAAAGCTGGTGTCAGAGGCTGATGTGCTAGGATTTATACCCACAGGAAGCCCCTCTACAGGCAACCACAAGACAATTACTGCACAAGGAGTTTGGAACAGTGAACATTGTCTAATGTGAATCACATTTTACAGGAGGAATATACAGACTTCAAGTTTTCAGCTCACAAGGCTGTAAATGAAAACATTTCTATGGGCAAGCTGAGAGATAAAGCAAAGATATGAAGAGCTACTGCAGAGTTTCCATAGAGGTCTCCTTTGTCGCACCTTATTTATAAAGAGAATGCCATGCAGTATGGTGTTCATAGTGACAGGGAATGCATCACAAATTCATGAACCTTTGTGACTTGCCTGAATTAGAATTCCCTGTGACCTGAGCTCCTCAAATCTAAATCACAGCTCTGAAAATGAGGCAACACCCCACGTGTCAGAGTGCACAGAGCCCAGATGCCCAAGCCCTGGCTCAGCCCACTGAGCTCCACTGCTTCCACAGGGGGTACTGCAGGTGCTTTAGTCAAAAGGCATTTTAGCCCCATCAGAACTAACTGGGAGAAATGATGAGTGCAGAGATTTGTTCAGCTTGCAGCAGGAGGAAGGAAAATAAGATGGACATTAATCATCTTTCTGCAGATGCACTGACTAAAAAGAAGTGCATTCAATCTCGTGCAAAGGCTTATTTTTGAGCAGTTGTTCTCTGAGACCTGATAGCCAAATGCTGTGCTCAAAGAAAAAAAAATGAAAGAGGAGGTGGCTCCTCTGGAGCTGCCTGCTTCCCAAAGATAAAGGAAGATGGAGTGCACCACTCTGCCCATCCTGTGCAGGAGGGGGAAAGCCATTGAGAGAGCTATGAGAGTTATTGCGGTGGGGGCATCTTGCTTGATGTAAAGGGAAAAGAATTAGGAGCACACAGTGGGTTTCTTTACATATTTGAGTTTTCCTAGTCCCGTGGAGAGAGGCCTCCCTGTGCTCATAATTGGAATGAGCTCATGAATAGCACATGTGAGCAGAAAGCCAATCTGAAGCTGCAAGCACTCAGCACACCCAGCTCTATGGTTAGCAAGGAGAGATGTTGCACGCTCAAGATATGGGGCACAGAATCACACATTCAGCTTACTGAACATCCAAAGCATTCAAGAGAAAATTCTCAGGGTTTTGGAGACCTCAGCTTGCCCCACATAGCTCTCTCTTCCAGGCATGTGGAGGGAGTTGGTCAGCAGGCAAATATCTTTCATGAGAAAGCAATGGCAACCTAAGAGATGAGTGCTTGTCAAGCACAGGGACAGCCAGGGAAAGCCTATGGTTCCCCCACTGGCTGCTTTGTTTATATCTGGCAATCCAAACTAAATGTTTATTTCTCTTTTACCGAGAAAGGACCTCTAAATGTGAGCAGCAAACATCATCTATTGGATAGGCAGAGCCACCCACTGCAACAGGTCATACACCCTATTTAGTCAGACAGCTGTAGCCAGCACCAAGGAGAAATGCTGGGAGATGTCAAGCGGAGGCATTTTGTGTTCCCAGACAAGAAGAGAACAACAGCTTTCTTCTGGATTACACAAAGAGCTGAGGAACAAGCAGGTGTGGAGAAAGGTCCCTCTCAAACACAGCACTGAAGAAAGAAGGGGATGGAGCCTTGTCCCTACCTCTGCCTTGGGGACACAGATTTCCACCTGCACTCCTCCTGCTCCTGGGAATTCATGTCAAAGATGTGTAATCTCAGGTTGTCACACCAGTACTGCGAGTTGCACAAATGTTTTCCAATGGCTAAAAAAAAGACATATTACCTTGCCTGCATTGCTATGCTATCACTCTGTAATCAAAGGTAGAGAGATTTTTTTAAAGGACAAAGGTTTTAAAAGCTCCCAGGAAAGCATAGCACTGTTTGCCAGTGACTATTTGCTTCAGTTTATCCTCTAAATCACAATCCACATTAGCACATCCCTCACACACTCAAGCTCCTATATCCTCTATGTGCATTTTATGTTCCTCCCAGCACTTGCCTCTGTGAGCTTCTGAGTTCAGTCACTCACCTTCTAAAACTCCAAACTCCATCTCTGGGCACTGGAACACACGTTATGGACAAGCATTCAGAAGAGATCTCAGCTGAAGTGACCTCAGCATCTTGCCTATGGCCTTCCATCCTCTCTCTTCTTCCTGGGAGGCTGAGCCAAGGCTCGTGGAGAATTGCCATCATGTTTGCCTGATTCCTTGTTCATCCTCAGAGCTCTGGCCGTGCCCAGCTCCCCTGTGCTCTCAGAGCTCGTCGTCTGCCTCTGAGCTCCTCACCCTCACCTTCTGCAGGCTCTTGGCACAGCCAAAGTGGGCAGTTGGCTGGGAAGGGAGGGAGCCAGAGCAGCAACCCAAATTTTCCCTGCACTCCGAGCATGGGTTTCTCTCTGTGAAACATATGCTGGATGTTGCAGGCCATGGAGATCCCTTCCAGGATTTTGGACACGGATGGACTGTGATGCACAGTCAGAAGTCAATCCAAAGCTACCTGCTCCCATCTGTGCTAAGTCAAAATGTATGACATTTCAGCATGACACAGAGAAATACTCTTTGGGCAGGAATGATTAACTTGGGTTTGTTTTATTTATCTTTTCATCATTATTATTCAATAGTGCATTTCTTTTCTAACTGACAGGAGATCATTTCTCAGTGTGTGTAAAGTAACTTGCCAGTAATAAAAGGAAGTTCCTCTCTCTGCTTTTCATAGCAAGTTGATGCTGAACTAGTGGTTCTGTGTTCAGAAGAGCCTCAGAGGTCTCTGCTGAATCCATCAGCTGTGGTTCAAACTAGTGTGGAGCACAGCCACTGAGGGAGAGACAGAACAATGAGTCAGAACATCTGGAATTGGGACACTCTACCAACCTGGCAAAGGCTGGAACTGCTTTTTAATCTGTTGTACAGATAGGATCCATCTGCTCTGGGGGGAAATCTATTGCTAGGATCAGCCTCAAACACTGCAACTGGGGTGTCTTCCAAGGGCAGGCCAGCTGCATGAATTTAGAAAAAATTCTGGGGTCAGAGAATGCAGTGTACAATGTAATTTCATTGAGGTTTAAGTAACTGTGGCTGAGGGTCACAGGGCTTCCCAGCCACCCTCCTCCCTCCAAGCCAGTCTTCAACTGAGAGGACTAATTGGATGGACCTCTTGGGGCCCCTTCCAGCTGTTTCCTGAGATAAATTTGTATTCTGCAAAGGGAAGACTCAAGCTGATTGCTTTTATTACAGCTTCAACAGGAGAAATTTGCATTAAAAACAATGTGGGGTTAAAAAAAAGACCTGACATCTTAAAAGGTCTCTTCTAATTTTGGCAGGTTGATCAGTACATTCTCTGCCAGACAAGAACAGTTCCCTGCTGTGTTTTCTAATGAATTGACCACTGCCATCCAAAAGCAGATAGTGAAGCACGTTGCATAAGCACCTTCTCAAGCAATCTTAGGGGTTCTGAATATGTCTTTACTTTTTTTCCTCCTATGAGGTTCATTCTGCTAATTCAGATGGGCCTTCAGAGCTACGAACCTTTCCACAGAAACTAACTCTCCCTTTTGAATCACTACTGAGATTACCACTTATAAGTGATTTAAAATAAATGTATTTTAGTGTAGTTGATTGCTGTAGCTTAACCAGATGGCACTTCAACCTGATCAGACTCACCTCAGCCAAAGAGAGCTGAACAACTCCACTTTTGTCTTTGTCCAGGAGACGGAACAATTCTGAAAAGTAGAAGAGGGGGAAAAATAATTGACAGAAACCACCGAGTTTGGCACGTAGAGAATCACTGCCTGACAGAATGTAGATGGTCTGGCTTTTTGCCATGATCTATTGGAAGCCTAGACCAATTCTGTAAGATAATATTACAGCTGTTCTTCTTTCCTCTTACAAGGAATTTCTGAGCCACCACATGGGGTGGAATAGTCAGATCTACAGCAGCAAACTGAGAGTTGGCAGCAGGACAGATACAAAATGCAATGTGGTGGCATCTGGTGTGATCTGGGGACAAACCTGTAAATCACGTCTCAGGAAGGACTGTAAATGATAAAATAGGAGCATTTTTAGGAGCTGGGACATCTTGGGGACCATAAAGTTCAGGTGACTGTAAAGCAGATGAGTGTGGTAGGTTATGGAAACACATCCCCCGTCCCACGTGGTCGTTCAGACAGAAAGGCTTTTGCTGTTTCTCTGAGACAGCTTTGCTGGCACCCTCACCATCTCCATGCCATTTGCACAGTTAGAAGATGGCAAATTCTTCCTGCCACTCCAGGGCTTTCAGGATTTCCCCTTTCCTGAGGGGAGGCACTTACTGAAGAGGGTCTCCAAGCGGATCATGCAGGCCACAAAGCCATCAAAATCAATGGTCAGCTTGCTGCAGGCGTAGCGGGCGACGATGCTGTGCTGCACCTGGTCGTTGAGCATGAAACCTGGTGACAGGGGAGGCAGATAATCACTGGCAGAACAGGTTAATATGCTGTCTTTGGTGGGACTAATCTATGGACTGCTGCACCTGCAGGCAGCCCTGAGGGATGGACTGTTCCTCCCCAGAAGGTCTGTTGGATTCCATCACCCACACCTCTGCTGTGGGTCCTTTCCAAAGCCTCATTGTGCTGGGTGAGGAAAGGCATAAAGTTCTCCCACGGTTGTCAGACTGCATATTTCACATTGTTTCACAGCATAATCAGCCCTATGTTCCCCAGATAAACCCCTAATTAGTGAGTCTTGGAGCTGAATAGCAGTGATTGCAGTCAAGCCAATTGCTCTCAGAAGACATTGGGCTCTATTCAGGCCCATATTAGTGCTATTTCTGACTCTGGATCACTCACACAAGCTCCACTGAGCACAAGACAGATCAGGAAAAACAGTGCTCCTCTAGATGTCCCTGAGCTGGCAAGAGCTGATCCAAAAGTGATTGTCACACATCAGAGAGGATGCCACTGGAGCATGGAACCTTCAGACTTGAACCTCCTCTAGTGTAAAGGTGGTAGGAGGAAATGAAGGAAAAAGAGGATTTGGACATAGTTCTGAAAGAGGACAACTAGATTAGGGAATAATGAGGCCAAAAATAAAGCAAGTAACCATATGGATAAGCAATGGTCACAGCGCAGACAAAAACATCAGTGGTTCAGAATGCAGAACAGAGGGTGGGTTTTAATGTGTGTAACAGCAAAAGGTTATAGCAGTGATTGTTATGAAGAGACAACAGCACCAACAATGGTGTGATCTAGAAGATGAGAGGGAAGCCAAACCACTACCAGGCTACACTGTCCTTCAGATGTTCAGTGTCCCCAGGCCATGTACTCACCTGCTTCTCTGAGGGCGTTTCTCATCTCATGGGAGTCGATGGTACCAGAGTAATCTCTATCCACTTTCTTGTAGATGGCCTGCAGCAGAGGGAACGTGGAGATGGCTTTCAGGCTGTGCCCACATGGTGCTGTGATGCTGCAAGCACAGGCAGGCACGTTTGGCTTCCAAAAAGCAGCAGTGAGGACAGGGCAATGTGAGGCTCAAGGGGTTAGCAGCCAGAATGAAGTCATCAGTAGTGGTTAACCTTGGTTTGCTAGCACACTCTGCAGCCCGTGCCCTGCCATTCTCCCTGCTCCTGTGGCTAAACACCAGGAGAATTGTGCTTATCTCTGCTTCATCCACACCACCACCTGCTGTGTGGACACAGCCTTGGGTTTCTGATGGCTGGGGCAAGGGGCTGCCCCTCCCAGCCCAAGCCCGTGCACTTGGGAACATTGATGAGCAAGGGAAGTGTTTCAAGGAGCTACTGGCAAGCAAGGCAGACTGGGAAGCACATTCCCATGGGCTGGCAGCCTGCCTGCCTTCATGTTACACGGTGGCAGACAGGCCATTGAGAAAAATATTCTATCATTTGGCAAACTTCAACAGACAAAGTCCATTTTGCTTAATATTTCAGACACGGTGACAGATGCTTCCCACTGCCAGCAGGTTTATTATCCAGAATTGCATGCCACTCAGAGCTACAGTTCAGACTGCAATTGGCTAACAGGGTTTGTTCTGCTGACACCAGCCCCCAGACAGAGCTGCTGCTTCAGAAACCCACGAGGGCTGGCTTTGCCAACAACGAGAGTGAGTTACTCTGGAATTCCATAAGGTATTGGCAAATTATGGAGAGTGGTGAGGCCGAGGTGAAAGAGGATTTGCTTCTACCCTTTGAAACCAGAGATGTTTCTGAGGTCTGGAACAAACTCCAGCCATGAGAAGGAAGGTTTTGCAAGTATATCTCCCTGTGGTGGCTTAAGTTCTGGATCTGTACTTGAGAGGTAAGGGAGGAGACAGACAGAAATATGATGTTACCAAATACTTCTGAATCTTCATCCAAAGTGTCTTGAATTCTACAAGTCCCAAGGTGCCAGTTCCATTGGTCTGGGGATGTTAAGGCATGGTTCAAAAATCAGGAGTCCTCTATCCTTAGTAAAACTGGAGAGCAAGCAGTTCTGTGATAAAAATAGATCACCCATCACGGTGACATCTTAATGCCATATTAGTTCTCAATTGTAATGCACCTCCACCTCACCCAGACGTGCTCACAGCTTTACATTTGCTTAGCTAAAAGCATGCCAAGACTGTCTAGGCTATTTGCACTCTCAAGGAATGATATATGGGATTGCTAAATATACGAGCATGATTAGATCCACTCGCATTTTGTTCAGTTAACAGTAGATTAGAGTCCTTAGGGAAAAGAAAAAAAAAAAAAAAAGGATTGGCCTCACAGCAGGCAAGTGTTAGAAATGAGAGGAACTGCAAGAGAACAAAGTAAATAATAGGCTACAGTTTCTCCCCATGTACTTCAGAGCCTTGAACATCCCTTCCTAAGGAAAATGATGCAGAAACAGGGGGTTGGCCCCCAAGATGCTGTGCTTATTGAGCTGCCCTGTTGAATCTGGGAGACTGTGGAGTGTGGGGCAAAGGCATCACTTCTCCTGACAGCCAGTGATCCACGAGATGCACAGGTAATCCCTGCCAACCTCAACATGACCATGTCATGAGACCAACATTAGTGTAATCCTCACAGCATGGCTCTTGACCTTCACAGTGCACCAGAGATCTTCCCAGCATGTCAAGGGAGATGTGCTGACCTTTTCCCTTGGCTCTGCAGGATTTATAAGCTCCTGTGTGTCCTACAAGCTCAGAATGGAGAGGAACAACATGCACTTGGAGCCTTCCCCCTTTGAACAGGCGCTCCATCCAGCCTGTCCTTGCTGCTTGAGCTCCATGCTCTGCAAGCTGTACCTCAGGGAGGGCAGTTGAGGTTGTGCTGAAAACCTGCCTCCTGCCAAGCATGCTGTGTGTGCATCTGAAACTGCACAGGTGCATCCAAGCAGAAGGTCCCTGCTTCTTCTCCCTGCTATTTTTAGGGAAAGTTTAAGCAATGAGAGATGCAGAAGCAGCTGATGATTAAATGGTTCAGGTTTCTGCCACCTTAAGCTGATAAGAGCTGCTTGGCTGAACCTCATGCCTCCAGTCATGTGCCTGGACAATGGACAAGTAAATTTAGCTCATCTAGGCAGGAGCTTTTGCAAGGGAGATCCAGAAACTTTAAGGTGACAAAATTACATGCAAAGGATACATCAAAAAGGCTGATCATGTCCCTGCAAGAGTTAATGTTGAATCCATCACTTTTAATATCTTTTCCTGTACAAAGAAAAAAACCAAAAAACACAAGTAAAAATCCAAGTTCGAAATGTTTTTTAGATTAATAATTTTCTGCAGACACCCTCGGAGATGTCAGCCACTTTAAAACCTGGTTAGCAAAGTAAATACTCTCATTTCTGTCATTATCTGTGCAGCAAATTAACACGGTGGTTTTGGCACAGGGATCTGGGAATGGGAAGCAGAGTGCAGACAGCAGCATGAGAATATCTTCCCATGATGGTTCTCCCAAGAAGGTACAGGGAATATAGTGTCCCTGGGGGAGCATCCCTGGGACCAAAGGACAGCTTCATGTCTCACCCTTTCAGCACTTGCTTTTCAGCTTCATTCAGTGGGAGCTACATGTTTCACTTACTCTTTGCCAAGACCCGGTTCAGGATAGTTTGAAGTTCAGTTGCAGTCACTTCACAGTCCTGAACAGAAACCAAAACACACTTCAGGTGTTAACACAGAAATTATTTGAAACAAGCTATGTTTGTTTGCTGTCAGACATCCAGAGACTATCTTCCTTCCATAGCTAAGGCATGTAAACCTTTATTTTAATTTATTTTTTAACACTTTACATTTACCATCAGGCATCACTCAGAGGAGATCTTCAAAAAATCACATTTCCAAGCCTTTCCTATGGGGAATAAGTGGTTTGCTGGGTGCCATGGTGACATGATCCAGTAAATTGTAACTTAATAGGTTTGACTGATTTGGGTGTCTGCCATTAAACGATAACTTTTTAATAGGTTTGACTGAGTTGGGTGGCTGCCTTCTTTCTAAGGTTCAGGAGAGCAGCTGAGGTTTTCCAGGCTTATGGAACCTACAGCCAGACAGCACTAAAAATTACCCTCTCAAAACTCAACAAGGGTTTTCTTACTAACAAGATGTATTCCCTCTCCAATGACACTGGCCACCTGTTCATTAAGGGAAAATCTGATGTGACAGCCACAGGCCAGCACAGCAGGGCTTTGTAGACACTGAGGTTTGTCAAATACAATAAACAGAAAGTTCAGCCAACACTTTTCCAGTTCCTGGGGGTTCTAAACAAAAAGGAAGGAATTGGCCAACGAGGCAATTGTCAGAATTATACTCTAACTCCACAGGTCATTTATTTCACTGTGGGATCATATTTTCACAGTCCTCACTCCCATCACCCCTATTTTCAGAGTTATTCTATGCCCTACATTACCAAGGGGGAAAAAAAAATCACATTTTACACCAATAAGAGGAACAATATAGTAAAACTGCTCTATTGTAAAATAAATGAAACTGAAGCTGTGAGTTAATAAAAGGGGAGAATTGCTTGGTTTGGTTTTTTTTTTTGAAGACTAGACAGTAAAAGAAATCAACAAGTCAAATATTTGCATAATGCTAACAGGGAGGTCAGAGCCTTTTCTTTTCACTTTCATCCACTTACCTCACCAGAGAGCTTTTGAAACAGAGTCTTGAACTCCTCATCTATGTCTTTGTTGTCAACATGAGGCTAGAGGGAAGAGATGACCGAGAGGGTGGTTTACAAGGTGGTTCCAGAAAGCAAGCTGTGCACATCACAAAGCAGCTTTACAGGGGACTATTCACAGCACCAGAAAATGGGCACTTGCTCTGCAGCAAAACAAAGGCACTACTGAAATCACAACCAGCCCGGGCTGCCTTCATTTGGGAGTAAATACTTCCTAAGACTGAGTCAAAAGTTTTCTTCTTCACCTAGGTAGTTTTAGATAATAGCTGCAGTGAAAATAATGCTGCACTTGGTAATTCAGCAGTTCCTTGGAAATCTGCTTTTGCAGTTTCTCCCAGGCTATTTCTTTCTGGAAAGGATGATTCTGTGCCCTTCCCACTTTCTCCTACCTGTGCTAGATGGAAGGACAATTCCATGTGTTTCAGCCCATCTAGAGTGCAGTTTCTGTGCCCAGGTACAAGAAAATGTGCATGCAAGTAAGGCATGGAGCTGTGTAAAGAATCCCCACAACAAAATCATATTTTTCCTGAGCACAAACAGATACTGTGATGCCAGATCAGGGGAGAAATCAAAATCTTGCCACTGTTTAGCCCCCACATTATGACAGAAAAGTCTGCTAGGAATACAAAACAAACAGAACAACCCAAAACCAAATAATCGCCCATTTAAGACATTTACCTCATATGGGTTTGCAGATATTACATCACCAATTATCCTAAGGAAAAAAAATAAATATATCAGCCAGAAATTATGAGTCTACCATTTGCCTTTAAAATAATTAGCAAAACAAGCTGGTTTAATATAAGGTGTAACAAATGCACAGAAAAAGCCCCCAGGTTTCCTGTTTCCCACCTTCCCCATCCCACCTCTGAAGATATTTTCCTTGGGAAATGCAGCATTATTGGTTTTGTATTGTATCCAGACTCCTGTTTTTTCATTCAATGGCTGCTATTGATACAACCCTTTTTAAAGCTATCTATTAGTTTTTACTAACTAGACTTCATCACTCTCTACAGCTCCTGAAAAGCCATTGCAGAGAGGCTGGTGCTGGGCTCTGCTCACAGGTAGTTGCAGAAGCAGAGGGGATGGATCCAGCTGCTCCAGGGGAGGGGCAGACTGGGCATTAGGGAAAAAAAATTTCCATGAAAGAGTGTCAGACACTGGAAAAGGCTACCTAGGGAGGTGGTTGAGTCCCCATCCCTGGGGGTGTTTCAGGGTGGTTTGGATGTGGTTTGAGGGACATGGGTTAGGGGTGAACTGTGCAGAGCAGGTTCATGGTTGGACTGGACAATCCCAAGGGTCTTTTCCAACCTGAATGATTCTATGATAATCCCAAATAATTCTTTAACTGTGGGAATTTTTCTCCACAGACCTGAGGGATCTGGTTACCTCTTGCAAGCTCAGTGAAAGCCACCTGAAGAGCCATGGCTCTCTACCATGGCTGTGTGCATCACCCATGGTAGACTCCATAAGGAAAAACTCCTAGATCATGAACTTGTTTTGCTGCTTGAAGGAACACCTAGAGCACGGGGTGTCCTTTATGAGCCTCACCAGCTAGAGGAGGCTTTCCAGGGAAGGAACTCACTGTGTTTTGGTGTGTTTCTCAGAGAAAACCCTCAGGCAGAACTCCCCATTTTGGTAGGGCTCAAAAGTGGAGGGCACGATGAGGTAGTGGCCCCGGGGCAGCTTCATGCGGCTGGAGACTTCCCGCAGGTTGACGTAGGGATCAGAGCGAGCTGCTGGCTGGTTCCTCGTGAAGAAAGCAGGGCCCAGGTAAAGGTCTGGGCTGTTTTCCAGCTGTGGGAGATGTGGTTTTGTTAGAAACCATTTGGCAATTCACTGGCGAGACAGCTGCTTTATTTCTATTAATCTGCTTTAAAGCCACCTCGAGTTTTTCTTACCTGTAATAACAAATCTCTGGGTGGTGGCATAAAAACTCCCAGAATTTTGTCATGGGAAACAGGCAGATAATTAGAAGGGTCAAGGATCTTTATAAAGATCATCTTTTCACATGCCCTTTTACAATCTGTGATATAGAATATATTAAAAGATCATAATTTGTGCACATCTCTAGTCAGACTTGTATCTGCTGTACTTAAGTTGGCCATGTGTTGAGCATTTTTTGCTTTCACAGGCTGCTTGTGGACAAATTTACATTTCAGAATATTTTTGAGCAATTTGTGGCATGAATAAATCTCATAATTCCTTAAGAATTGCAGTCACTGATTTCTTTAAACAGACAGAAAAGTAAACAGGTCAAAGTGGTCACAAGGGTGGGACTTCTGGGGCCACATAAGATGATTTACTCAACTTCTCTAAGGATATTCCTTTGGATTAAGTGGAAAATAGTACTTAACTTTTCCTTAATATCACTATACTCTTAAACAAGTGAAGCATTGCTTAGCTCATAAAACAAAACAGAGATGTAAGAAGAAACAGTAGAGTGAGAATCACATCTCTGCTGTAAACCCCTTGTTCATTACTTTTGCTCCACAGGGATGTCTTTCAGAAATTGTGACTCAATGATCCACAAAAAGTGCCCTGTGGTTGACACAAGGTGGGGAACATTGCATATGGATAAGGTTTCCATCTGTCTGAGATCAGAGCATGCAAAGATATTACCAAACATTTTATAATCATTCCATTTTTCTGCTGTAAACTGTAGAAAAAGTGTGGGTTTTTCTCTCTCTCTTTTGTTCTGAAGATAGGATTGGGTTTGGTATTTATTCAACAGCCCCATTTTTTCTCTCCTCACTCAGCTAAGTGGGAAGGCAAAGATGAAGAAGACAGATCCATATCTTTTTCAACACATAAAGTTCATTTCCATTTGCATCTGCGAGGCTGTTAAAAGAACACAGTTAATTGCTACATGACCACACATTCATTTGCTGAGAGGGAAGAAAAGGGCTGAAAAGCCAAGCTAAAATTGGCAGTGCAGGCTGCTGGCCCTCAGTAATGAGTGTAGGCTATTCCTACTGCCAGACACCCCTGGGGTCTCTTTCTTCAGCAATGAAAAGTCTCTTTACCTCTGTATTGACATCTGGGAGGATTAGGAGAGGTTGAGCAGGGCTTGTTCATTATCAGGAGCCCCAGCTCACAACTGTACAAGGAATGGATCCACAGTGTGGCATTTCTCCTAAATAACATCAGCTAAGTGTTCTCTAGAGTGCACAGACCCTGTTCTGCCTTCATCTCTACTAAACAGCTCCTGACCTATTAAACCACATTAGTGGAAGCCAAATCTCAGCAAGTATAAATGGAGTCAGGAATGGGAACTGGGTGTCTGTAATAAAGCCTTGTGCCCCAGACCCCTGGAAATGGCTGCTCAGGACTTGAGGTGTTGGTCCAGTGATGCAAGAACAAAGCTCTCCAGCAGAGCAGTCACTAGCAAGGAAAAAGTCTTCCTGGGAGCTAAATTCTCCAGTGCAACAGGAGGTGCCCATCTGGAGACTAGAAGTCTTCAGCAGAGATTACATACCTCCTGAGGAATCTGAAAAGAAAAGAGATGATGTCAGAGGGTAGCTACATATCTATCATCAGGAAAAAAAACCAACACAGATCAGATAAAGCCTCCTTCATACACTATTTAATTTTCATCTACAACCACATAGCTACTTAGCCCTAAACAAAACCAAACAGAATTTCCTACAGCAGATCTAAAATCTACTAGTCTACTTTTACTGCAATATGATTAAATTTAAGGCAACCATCACTAGCAAGCAGCCTGAGGATGATGAGATTGTCGTAAGACAATTATAATAAGTTTAAATTTCAACTTTTGGCCCTTCCTCATATAACTAAATTGCTATGTTTTTACCTCCAAATATAAAGTAGCTTTTCCAAGCTACTATAAAGGAGCTTTTTTTTCTCCTTCTTGTGAAGAGTCACCAAATCTACCCTGCTATGGCATAAATCACAGAGGAGGCAGATGGGATGAAATAGATGTAAAGCACAAAAGCTCTGCTAACTTCTCCAGAGTTCTACTTGGTGAGATGAGCAGAAAAACATCCTTAATGTGCAAATTCAGGATGCCAACGGGCCAGGGTGCTTGGCACCATGCAGCTGGCAATGCAGAACTGTGCTCAGTGAGAACCATTTGTGTATGCAGACATCCAGGCACTAGGGAAAATCCTTGCCTGGTTTTGAACCATCCTGCACAAGATATATTAGCAAAAGTCAGCCATTCCCATCTGCTCCCACCTGTGCTGGTTAATGATCTTCATCCAGTGCAATCTATGCAACATTAATTGCTTTTCTCTAGATATGATATTGGGAATCATAATAGTGGTTGGAAATTGTTAGGTTTGCTTCTCTCCTCACATCCCAGAAATTAGAGGTGACACTGTAGTTTACTTCCCTGCATTATATTTTTTGAGACAGATTCAACTCTGGGAGAATCAGAAAAAAAAAAAGCAAAATAAAACAACAAAATAAACCCAAAATTGCTGAACTAGAACAATAGCACGGTAGAAAATGAATAAAACAATTTTCAAATGCCAGGAAAAAGAATATAAAAAAGAAAGTGCCTACCAATCACTGCTGATAGGCTGTAATCAGAAACACTCCTCTGGAGCTGCCAGGCACCCTCAACCTGCCCCCGTTCACATTTTGTAAGAGAAAGTTCTCAATGAAACTGCTGCTAAATTATTACCTCTCATTTCTAATCCTCTCTTGTTCAAGTGGAACAAACCCTGAGCCTCAATTTCACTCCCATATGTGGGTTGGGAAGAAAAGATGGAAGGATTTGAATCATCTTGCAAAAAACAGTTTATACTGTGGTGTTGAATGTCAAGATGGAGCATATAGCTATTTTTTTTTTCCAGATTAAAAACTTTAATCAGGAAGAAATGTTACCTGATAGAGTGAATAACCAATACTATAGAGAGCTTCTCCCATTTTCTTCTGCCTCCTACGGTTCTTCTGCATCAGCCCCACCAGTATAGTACAGCATGGCTCATCCAAACTCCCCTCGTGGTCATCATCTGGTTCATCCAACCGGATTTTAAACTGAGGATTGGTCCAGTAGGTCGCTGAGAATTCCCAAGGTGAGAGAAAAAGGAGATTATTTCACTGCCATAGTAGCCAAGAGGGCTGTGACTAGCAGTACAGAGAATATCTCCTCAGAAAGAATTCTGTCTGGAGTTTTTCCAGCCCTTTCCATTACATTATATGGTTTTATTCTTTCACAGCTATGCTGAATATCAGTTGCAGCCATGGCAAATTAAAGCATCAAGGTATTTCCTGGGGAATAATAACCAACAGGGAGGAGCTGATATTGTTAATTCCAGCCAGTCATTTCTAGCCAGGAAATATCCTTGCTGTTGTTGCAAGAGGACCAAATGCCAGGCAGCCTCTCCAGAGGTCTAACCTGAAAATAAATAGGAAGTAAGGCTGGCACTGAACTGTTGACACTTTCCTGGCCTACCCGACCCTTTGGAGGATTACTCTAGTCAGTAACAAAAGCTGGGTAAGCAGGAAAAGCAGACAGAGGGGAAAAAAAAAAAAAGAATCCAGGCATGAATTCACTGCTTAGTGGGTCAGAAATCCCCAGTGAGGAAATAAGTGTGAATTAGCTCTTTGATTAGCATGCCAAGCTTTTGCTTACTGCCCAAACCCCACAGAAGGAGCTGCAGCTCCAAGCCCTTCCCACTCCAGTTCACAAGCAGTTAATTTGGCATTGTCTTGCTTGGCATTTCCCCCAAATACCCACTTGGTTGGGTGCCCACCTTGGTAGTTCTGGCAGCCCCCAGCAGTCGAACCCCTTCTCCACTGCCCATTAAACAGAGTCAGGTCCCATTTATTGACCTCGTTGCTCGTCAGTGTGTCAGGAGTCAAGTTGCAGATCTCAAGGCGGGTGAAATGCCTTTGAAAATCTGAAAAAGCCATCCTGCCACACACAAAAAAAGACCAGAATTAGCCCCTCAGCCTGCAACAGTGGAGTAGCTGCAAATGGATGCTCCCAATGTTGGTGCTAGAGCTGCCCTAAGCCCCGTGTGATTCAACTCTGGCACTTGGAATTTCACCACCCTGGAGAAAACCAGTCTCAGTTTGGTGTTTTGGGTTAATTCTATTGTTGATGAGTGACAGAGCTTGATGACTTGGTGCCACAAGCAGAGCTCTGCTCTCATTTCTCAGTGCCTTATGACCCACAGAGCTGATTGCACTGGAAGATGGTGGCTATTTACCTTTCCAGTCTAGGGCAGTACTGATCCAGATCATCCCAACTGGGATGGACTTGCCATTAGGTCTGGGTAAACAAGTTCTTCCCAAGCTGGTAATATTTGCTAATGTGTAGTATTTAGGATTAAAAAAAACCCCCAAAACCAAAAACAAAAGAATCAAAACACAACAAAACAACCACCTCAAAATGTAGAGCAGATGAGGTTTGCTCTTGCTACCTCATTAATTTTATTGCCATCTGGTCTCTATATTTTGGTTAAGCACCATGTTATGCAAACTCTAATAAAAGGCAATATTTGAATAGGAAAGGAGGTAAACAAGAGGCTAACAATGCATGCATGGCATTATTAACCCCCTTGGTGCTGGTGGCTTCCCTCCACCCAACTGAATTGAGTGCTTAGAGAGCACACAAGCACAGAAAACATCCACAAGAGGAACAACTCTCACCAAAACTCTCCATCATCTACTTGCTTGTCCAGATCCTGTTTCTGTTTGGGATCAACATAATTCCATTCAGGAGCACTGCAGACAAAGCATAAAGGCAAGCTGTTCAGTTGTTGTGTGTTACCCTGCAATGATGTCAATGACTGAGATGAGAACTAAGGCAGAAGTTCTTTCCCAGCAGAGGGGTGGCCACTGGCACAGGGTGCCCAGGGAGGTGGTGCAAGGACCAGTCTTGCACTATGAGGTGGATACTTGCATTGGGCTGCTCACAATTAAAACATGGTCTTCCCTCTCTTAACATAAAGCAGTTCCTGAGGCAGAGAAGAATGTCCACTGAGCAGAGCAGATCAATATCTAACCTCACTAATAAATTAATAGTGTTATTCCAACTGATTCACTATCCCTCCCAAATGTGCTCTGTGATTAGATTAACTGCATAGTCCCAATTTATTCTTTAAGAGACACCCAAATACACTGAAGAGAGACAAGCAGGAGCAAGAATATAGAAACCTACTTATCACTCCAGGCTCCAGTCCATTCCACTTCACCCCAGGGATTTCTAAGCCTCACTAGCTTCTCTGGACGCCCTCGGTAATACACCTGAAAGATCCACAACAGAGCCTGAGCACTTCCATTATTCCAATCATCACAGGGCAATTGCCTTTCAGGAAGGATAAAAGACAATTTGAACTTGAGTGATGCAGTCCATTACAATTTGCAATACTTAAAAGACACTGAGATGCCTTCAGCCCTTATTTTACATTATCCTGTGCCACCAGGTGCAACCCTCACCATTTCACCTAGTGACAGCAACCTGCAAGGACAAACAGAGCTGTAAACCAGCAGAATATTTACATCCTTGAAAGCTGGACACGCTGCACACCACAGCAAGGTTAGGAGGTGTTCTTTGGCACTGACACCTCTGTAATGATTCCAGTTTCAGAGGAGCAGGAGCATCTAGGGCTGGCTCTGAAGGTGAGACTTGATGGCAGAGTTCGTGCAAGAGGTTTTTACTCCCTTCCCATTAGCCCTGAGTGGCAAAGTTCACATTCCCACCTCATCCAGTCTGAGCACAGGGTGAAATGGCTGCCTGATTCTCCTTTCCATACCTGTCATTTCAGTCAGACCTTGACCCACCTTTGTATTTTGTATTCCAGCCTATTGGTGTAGATTGCAGACTGCACAGTGTACTCTAGTAAAAAGCTTCTGACCTAAGTAATACCTACTTTGTTTTCTGGTTGTTTTTTTTCTCTAGGTGGGTGTATGAGTTAGCAACATTTTTATTTGGCCAATCACAGAAAGGCTTCAGAAAGTTGAAGGCAGGATTGCAACACCAAGCTGGTTTGTATGATGGCCCTGGAGAGGCTGACTTACCTCTTCTGCTCCAGTGACTGAGTAAGCATGTCCCTTCACCAGCTTCAGACTTGTGATTGCTTCTATTTCAGATGCATTTGTTATCTGGGACAATAAAAGTATACAGATTTGGGACAATATATTGTGTTTGAACTCAGTTTTCATGAGCAAATTAATACAGGGGAAGATAATATAAAGGTATGCACAGTGAATAGCAATATTCTTGATGCAAAGTACACTAAATAGAAGTGAGATCCACAGCACAACTTCGCCCACAGTTCCATGCTCCTAAATATGCAGTCCTAGCACAACAGAAGTTCAAGAATGTACCATGGAATCTAAATCCAAATCCCAGCTCAGGTAACAGACCCAGTCCCCTGCAAAGACATGTTCATGCCTCAGCTGAGATTCAGCACATCAGCCTCTGAATTCTGGTAATCCTGTATGTCATGAACCAGGATTTCAGTCAAGAGAATGAAACAGGATGTTTCTGGAACATGGACAAACATCATCTGTAACTTGAGAGAGTTTGTATTACAGGTGTCAACAATCTTTTAGGACTGAAAACTAAAGGCAGAGTCAGGCTACAGCAAAGTGTCTCAGAGTTTGTGACAGTTGAGTGTCTGGAGCTGGAGTTACACAGAATTTGAATGAGAAAAAAAATACTCAGAGAATGAAAATGGAATTCAGGAAGACCAGTCCACAGTTCATGGCTCTAATATTATCACAGGCTGGTTTTTAAAAAGAAAGGCACGAAGAGACCAAGTTAGTTAAAAACCTCACCCAAAGGTTTCATAGCTGAAATCAATTAAAACCCCCATTAATTGTAGTTTGCTTTTAATGCAGACCTTCCTACTTACGTTCAACATGAACCAGAACCCCAAGAAAAGGAGTGAGGAGAGGAAAGTGATGTCAGTCTCTTACATCAATGGAACAGCCCAGCAGTGAGCCAGCTCTCAGAGCCTTCTTGATGATCTGGTAGAGGTTTGAAGGAGCCCTCCGCAGCAAATAGGACTCAGAGATGCCTCCAGTAAAATCCTCAAAGCCCTCCATGGTGGATCCTCCTGTGAGAGCTTCATAGGAGCCATTCAGCCTGGGGGACAGATGAGGAGCTAGAGAAGGGCTCAAATCCACCTGTAAGCACTGGCACTGCAGGAAGGAGGGCTTAGACTTCAGCATCTCTCACACTGGAGTGAAGTGCATCGTGTCTAACACCACAACTGCCTGGGCAGCCAACTTCTGCACACTCACACACACTCACACACACTCTGCTTAGCCACCCTACTTGGCATAGGCCTTCTCCAGCAGGGCGCTCCAGAACTCGTTGCCTTCCTCCGAGTGCACGAAGAGCAGCTTCCCGTTCTTGGTGGGCAGCCTGTCATCCACCACCACGTCCACCCACTCCCCATACTGCCAGAACTAGTGAAAAGAAGAAAGGAAAAGGTGACGAGGGGCTGTTTCCAAAGGCCAAGGGGCAATGGTTTGAAATGAGCAAGGAGTGGATGGAGATGAGAACTGAGGCAGAAGTTGTTTCCCAGCAGAGGGGTGGGCACTGGCACAGGGTGCCCAGGGAGGTGGTGGAGGCCCCATCCCTGCAGACATCCCAGGGGGGGTTGAGGAGGCTCTGAGCACCCTGCTCTAGCTGAGATGGCCCTGCTCTCAGCAGGGGTTGGACTGGGTGAGCTCTGGAGCTCCCTTTAACCCAGACATTGCTCTGATCCTACGAGGGCTGTGTGCACATAAAGCTCCTGCTACCATCTCCTAACCTCTCACCTGTCATTAGCTGCCCCTGGATAAGTCACTGTAAAGTTTCACCCCCATGCTGGGCTTCTCTCCCTTGTGATAGAAGCTAACTATTCCCAGCCCTGTGGATCATTAAGCAGGCTTCTTAATGCCACACTAAACTTTGCTGATAGGTAATATTAAATGGACATAACATCTGTGCTCCATGCAGAGCTTACATGTTGGAAAGTCCAGAAAGCTCAAGTGCAGACAGGACGCTCTAAAATACCTTTTCTTGTCTAATCTCTTCAGGCCAAATCCTTAAAAAAATACAAATGCCCCTGTAAAAATATTGGAAGGAAAGGTCACCCAAAGAAGCAGCACTCAACAGTGCTAATCTCTTTTGAAAATACTGGGAAATGTGTGAAACTTTGCTAATGCTATTTTTTTTTTTCCTGAAAACTCAAAACACTTGCTCCAGAATTTGCTGCAGTCCTGAAAGCAGAGGAAAGAAGAGAATTCACTCAATAACCCCTCTGCTGAGATGGAAGGGATATGTAAGTTCTCTGTAGCATCTGTCCTCACCAAAACACCTCCTTTAGCTCTGCAGGGTGAATCCTGCTGTTCATACCTGAGCCTAACTCACAGCCAAAGCAGGTTGGCTCAGTCCCAACACACTGAGTCTGCAGGCACAGGAACCCTGGCAAAGCCACGGGAGGGGAGGAACCACAGCAGCCTGAATTCACTCCCACCAGTCAGCAGTGACACAGCTTGGCTTGGCTCATGGAGTGTGATGGTTTGGCTCAGTTTATAAACCTGTATACTCCAGCAGAGCTCTATCAGCTGCCAGGCAGCAGAAACTAGCCAGTGAGCAGGTATCATTTAATGGTATTTCTATTCTTTTCTTTCCCTATTCCCCACCAATTTCACTCACTATAATTCTTGAATATTTGGCCTATGCCAAACACACCCCAAACCAGCTGCTTTTAGTTAAATACTAGCATTTTCCTCTTTTATTCTCAGTACCCTGATCATACAGGTACCTGGAAATGAAAGATCCCAGCATAGTCCTTCTGGAAACTTTGAGTCTTGGGAACAACACGGTGCAGAACATCTGGATTCAAAGTGAGAGATGCAATGGCAGCCAGGAGCCAGCAATCACCTAAAACACATACAAGGCAAGAGAAATTAATTAATTGATTAAAAAATAGGGAGCTGTTGAGCTGATCCATACAGCACTGAGTTACACTCCTATCTAGACTGAAAATGCCATCATTAAGTACTTTGGCAAGGTCCTGCCAAACTCAGCATTGCTTCAGCAATCCATTCTTTGTTGTGTTATTGACCCTTTTTGTTCATTTTCAACTCACCCACACTGCACAGCTATCCTGAGGCTTCTGAAGCTGATTGTGTTGGTAATTTCAATGGCCCAGTTTGGGCTTTGTTATTCTCATTTTTTAATGAAGCTGGGAAAACAGGCTGCTCCTGTAAACTTGCTTAATGCCCTCGAGGAGACCAAGAATATAGCCAGAGAAGTTGTCCAGTTGTCTCTCCACCTCCGGTGAGACCAGAGAAAAATCTGCATCAGTTGCAAGTTGGTGCTCTCCCAACTTGGAACATGTGGAAGGGTTTCCTCTTCTTGGTCCAGGCCAGGTTTTTATAGCCAGTGAAGGGAAAACTACCCCGGGGTTTGCTGAGGATGGTTTGATGCCCAATTAGGCAGAAGAATCAGTGAAATGAGTGGGGTTTCCTTAAACACATTATTCTGAGTTCTCTGACTCATACCTAAGCAATTGCAGAATCTCAACCCCAGAAGATGCCAAATGCAGCATGAAATCCTTCACAGCTATCTTACAGCATGAATTAACTTCATAGCATCCAGGAGAGGGAGGGACATTGGTGCTTCTGCCTCCCACTAACTCGCCCTGAAATCTAACCTCACAGCAAAGCAAGGCTGCTCAGAGCACCCATGGAAATAATTATGGTGGAAGAATTGCAGTGGTGAACATGGCCTTAAAAATAATTGTTCTCTGCCTAGAACAATTCAGAGTCCTATGTCTAAACCTCGCTTGGGGGCCTAATATCTCTGGCTAAGCTTGTGGCTGAAAAAAATATCAAGCATGCCCTCCAAAAAGCAGCAGCTGGGAATTGGCTGCTGTGCAGGAGCTGGCTAAAGAGGAAGGTTTGCATGGGGTGACCAGATGCTGATGGTTTGGGGCCATCCCTATATACAAGTGATGAATTATATCCAGGTTCCTGGGATGTTGGCTTCAAGCCAACCTAAAAGGGATGCAGGAATCTGTCTGTACCAAGGAGCTTCCAGGATGGAGCCTAAACTTCACAGATTGCCTCTTACACAATGGCATCCTGGACTATTAATAATGTTTCTCAGCCCTACTGGATAATCTATTACTAGTTCTATGTAAAAAAAAGTAAAAATTGACAGTAAATTTTCCTTTTTTTCATTATTTTGCTGCCAGCAAACTTCAGAGTTTTGTTTGTGGTTGTGCCTAAGAGGGTAGTGCACCAGCAGAAGCTCCCTAGAAAGGCAGCTTATATAGGACCACTCAAATTAGTCCTAATTATGCTGCAGCTTATAAGACATCTTCCCAACTGGGAGGAAACTATTTGATTCTCTTCCTAAAAAAAAAGTGATTTTTTGGAGGGAGAGGAAATGAGGCCAACTGGCCAATGAATTAAATATTTAATTAGAATGTATTTTCCAATATAGTGAGAAAAATGACAATATAAAAAAGCAATTCTCCTCTACACATTTGAAGTTGTAGCCTTGTAGCTTATAAAAATAAATCTTAAAAACCCCTCTTCTCAGCATTAACCTTGCAAGGCTAAATCACCTATGGGCACATGCTCTGCTTTCTGCTTAGCCTCATATTTCACGAACAAAACTTCCAGACAAGTGCCAATTACCATGTTTACCACTGCTGCTGAATGTGCTAAATGGAAACCAGCTTGATTCCTGCATGTGAAGTCGTTTGTAATGTTGCTAAAGTGCCATTTTCCCCCTCCTTTTTAAATTTTTTTTTATTTGAAATAAGCAGTTTTGACCTTGAGTCTGTGGTGTAAAGGGTACACGTGAAGCCTAGCTGTGCCTGGCTCTGTCTCTGTTCCATATGCATCTATCTCTACCTGATCTTGGAGAATTACTTTGACTGTTAGTGCACTTGAAATCAAATCACTTGCTGCTCACAGATGCACTGAGATGGTTTGTGTGCCCCAGTGCTGTGCAGGCACCTCCTGACTCCCAGAGATAATCGAATTGCTGCAGAGAATACCGAATCCTTGGTGACCTGGGTGCTGAGCAACTCCTCTATCCTGATGATGTTTACCCACCCGTGCTGCACTGGCAGACTCCAGAAAATAAATGAGAAATGTGATTAGTTGCAGTGGTTACAGAGCTGTGCTCAGCTTCTGTTTAGCTGCCATCAAAGTGCCTGGGCACAGAGCATCTAAACTCTTCATTGACTTAGGGATAGTGAGTTTAAAGTCCAAGTGGCTGGTTCCAAGATCTATCTGGGTGGTAGAGCCTGTTCTATCCTGGCTGTACCCTGCCTTGCTGCTGTTTCAGCAGCGCCTGGTGTTCAGAGGGGATCCAAACAGTGCTGTGGCTCTTGCTTACTGCTTTGTCAAGATTTGACTCTTGGCTTTAGTCTCTGCTGGAAGCCCTTCTTCAGAACTCAGGGTACCTGCAGCATCCTACCTGACATCAAAGAATCCTGGACCCACTAGCTTGATCATTCCTGCCAGTGCAGGCTCTTCCTGCTTTAAGATTTCTACAAGAGGCTTCCTAAAGTTTTCTGTGGAAATAAATGAAGCCCTGCAGCTGTGTACAGAAAGGAAAGGAGCACCCAGCAAAGGAGCTGAAGCTGGGTGAGCTTTTGAGTCAAGGTCCCACTCTGGCTGCAACTCGGTGCCCAGCTGGTGAGGGGGGAACCTCCCCAAGCCCTGGCAGAAGGGGTGGGGTGTGAGCCAAGCACCCTGGGGCTGCAGTGGGGCTGGTGCCCAGCCCAGGGTGTGGGCAGGATGGTTAATTTAAGCTTGCACTGTGTATTTTTAGGGCAGGGTGTATTTTTAGGGAGAGGCCTCACCCTTTGCTCTCGCAGCTGAGATGAAGCAAGCTGGGGCTCAGCTCCCCCACCCCCTGCTTGAGGGGAGGTTTCATTTCCAGGCTTCCCTCAGGATGATTTTGGCCTCCCAGGGTGGCAGCACCAGGGCAGGCTCCGGCCACTCACTGCTGCTGGGGGAGGGTGGGATTCCCTGGGGCTCCCGGGGCAATGGGAGCTGCTGGGCTTCAGCTGGGAGGTTGCAGGGTGTTGGGAACACCTGTAGTAGTCACAGCCCCTCTGTGGGTGCAGGATCAGGACCTGCAGCTGTGGGTGCAGGATCAGGCCTGCAGCAGTGACCTCAGCCCCTCCATAGGTGCAGGATCAGGACCTGCAGCTGTGGGTGCAGGATCAGACCTACAG
>JANHGL010016820.1:53031-64413 GCA_024611195.1 Ceyx melanurus
ATATTTTGAGAACCTGTGCAAACCATTTGGGGGTTCACTTGCTCAGAGAGCTGCAAGAAACCTTCCCAAGTCACCTTTAACAACTAAGACCATGTGACTGCATTTCAAGTTGTTACTAGGCTATCAAAAAGATATGGTTCAAAGCACGTTTAAAATATTTCAAGCCTTTCAAGTTCCCATCAAACTTCCCAAGCTGATATTCATCTAGCTTTACACTGTTGTCAAAGAAATAAGTTTAATGGAGTGAGACTAACTCGGTTTTTTCTTGTTCCTTTTGTTCCTATAAACCTGCAGTGTTATTTTTTAAAGAAACATGCCAAAGCAGATTATTAAAAATAGGCTCTAATCCCCTTACAGGGTTGGTTACTGGTCACATACACAGCCTATGGAAATAGGTAATCAGACTCTGTCTCTATAGAAGTTTTATTGGTTTATTATTTAATTTTACATGAGGACTTTAGTAACAAGGGCTTTGATATTCAAGGTATTGGATCAAATATCCAAAAGAAAACCCCATAGGATGCCTGAGAGATGTAGAGCAAATTCTTGAATGCTGGAAGGGAACTCCCTTGGCTGTATTCTGAGCTTTATTTCCATGAAGGGGCAGTATGTGTAGAAGCAATTTTAAGCAGCCTTGCAGGAACAAATTGGATTATCTTTGATTACTTTTTGGCTTTTTTGAGAGAGGAAGAAAATTAAGTTTGTAACAACAACAGAATCAGATTTTAGGGCTTTTCTTCTAGTTTTAGGGACATTTTCAGGGCTAGCACTTAGGGTGCTGCTCAGCAAAGGCTTGACTTGGGAAAACCCCCAGCCAGGCACCATCCCAGCCTCACAGCAGGTTTTTGGGTCTGGTTCTGTTATATTATTTGCTGGATTTTTGGCACTGCTCTCTAATGAAAGCCCATTTAGCACGAAGGGCCAGGAGTCTATAGAGACATTCAGGAAGTGACAGAAATAAAAAGGGAGATTTGCATTCAGTTTCTAGGCTTAACACAAATAAAAGATTGACCTCATCTAGTTTAAGAGCAGCTAATATTCCCCAGTCCTTTAGCTTGTAAACTGTCAAGGAAAATGGGGTTTTATTTCATGCATATGGTTTTTTTGCTGTTATTATAGAAGCTTCCCAAATTGGAGGTGACAAGAAACGTCACTTTTATTATCTACACCATTCTCTAAAATACAGCAAGTGATTTCCCAAACTCTGTTCCAGCACCTACTGAATAAATATCCTGGAGCAAGTTGTAGGATTGGGCATCTTATTTTTAGCATTTGGTGCACAGGCTCACCCACCAGGGGATTTTTTAGCAATTGCTTTAATGGTGCTGTGTTTACAGGACCAGCATTGGGTTTATTTATTGCCAATGACTTGCAGAAATTGTTTGAATCTCATTTGCACAATGGATGGGGCTGCAAGACCAGGAAGGTCAGGAGTACTGAGGTA
Source organism: Ceyx melanurus (assembly GCA_024611195.1). Lineage (NCBI taxonomy): Eukaryota > Metazoa > Chordata > Aves > Coraciiformes > Alcedinidae > Ceyx > Ceyx melanurus. The sequence continues at coordinate 54,476 of JANHGL010016820.1, forward strand.
AGCAGCACGGGGGGGAGACAGGCTGATTTCTGTGCCCAATCTATCAAATTCTCATTACAAGAGCCTCAGCCTTTTTGCCTCTAGATGTAGTCTGGAGAGGTTGCTGCTGCTGCCTTCTGCAGCTGGATCTTAACTGTTTGAAGAGGGAATAAAGCCCCATTCAAGCTCCCCTCTGGCCACTTGCATAGGAGCTCTCTTTAGACAGAGAAAAAAAATGGTAAGAAAGTTTTTCTGTGATGGATCTTCAGGAGAAAATAAGTGCTGGTTGAGACACATGTCAGTGGCAGGCCCTAATTTGGGGAGCTGAGCAACACTGCCTTTTTTTGGCTGTGTTTATACACTATGGCCAGTGCTTGGGCACTCCTGGTCCTGCTCACAGCTCTCCCCCAAATTCTGTAAACCCAATGCTGGTCCTGTAAACACAGCACCGTTAAAGCAATTGTTAAAAAATCCCCTGGTGGGTGAGCCTGTGAGCATTCAGCATGAAAAGCTTGAAATAATGTGCTTGTTGTGGGTGGCATTAAAGTTTACATGCTCTGTTAATGTTTGTTTTTTTATGATGAGGTCCTTGTTTCTAACTCATGAGCCATCCTGTTTGGCATGAATCACTTCATAGCCCCAGCCCCTGCACTAAACCAGTTCCTGCTCTGCTCCTGGGTTGCTGTGTGTTTGTTTTATGTCGAATTGAGGCTGGGACTTGCTCTGCCTCCCAGAGAACAACCCCTAATGACCAGGCTGCAGGATGGAACTTCCCTGGTGTCCCCTGGAGCTGCTCTTGCTGGGATAGGCAGAAGCCCACTCTAGCTTCAGGGCAAGTGCTCTCATGATCAGGTTGCTCTCCAGCTCTGCCTCAGGAGGTGAAAAGCAAGCCAGTTTTCTGCTCCACTAAAAGATAATTAGCTTCCTACCTCCAGGAGCCAGTTTGGCCTCTCCCAGGTTTGCCACAGCTCCTACAAGCCTATCTACACACCCTGTGCCAGGCAGCAGGGATGGGGCACAGTCCCCCCTGAGATATCCACCTCTTTCCATACTATGGCTGGGAGACAACCAATAAAGTGATCCATGGGTGAGGCATTTTTAAATGAACTTTTTTCCCCCCTACTTCTTCAAACAGAAACCTCAGCAGTGCTGTACATACCCAGCTCTCCTTGGCAGACATCTGTTCGAGTAGCTCCTCCAACGATGAACTGAGGGTTGGCACACAGCTCCTGCAAAGGCATTTCCAAAGGATGCATCACCCTTTCTCACCTAAAAAGCTCCCATTTCAATGCTCCAGGAAATATTGATCGCTTCCAACACCTCTTAATAAATAGATCCTTTGTCCTCCGTCAGATCAACAGTGTCAGAACAATGCTGCCTTATTAAATTGAAGGCTGCATGCGGTTTGGTTTATTTTTAGGCAAATCTTGAAGCCTTTTACTACTTGGGTGATGTCAGGGAGAATTTTTGCTTTTGTGTGGACAGAGATGCAAATTCAAATTCAGTATTTACATTTCATTTTGTCTTGCTGCAGTTGTGGCTCAAGCAGGACAAGTAAGTTTGTGACTGTTGGCACTAGAGCTGTGCTGAGTTTCCACTGCTACCAGCATGAAGGACAATTCCCCCACCCCACCTCTGCTTCCTGGGAGACCAGCCACACAAAAGCTTTTATTAGTGACTCTCCCTTTCTTCCTGGCTCTTTGGGGCCACTTTGCCAAGTGGATTACAGCAATAATGTTCCCTCCTCTGAGCACTTGCTGCAATTTAACCTCTGCTGGCAGCTAAACACCACGCAGCCCCTCACCCACTGATTCCTTCCCCCCCTCTCCATTGCTTCTGGGAGGATGGGAAGGAGAAGCAGGAGAAGGAAAAAAAAGGTGAGATCCTAGAGGTTGAGAGAAGGATAATTTATAAAGCAGCACAAAAAGAGAAGAAAACAACAGCACTAATGAAATGCCAGACCAAGGGAGAAACTGGGAAAAGCTCTACCTGTTTCCAAGATGCCAACTTTCCCTGCTCCAGCCACACCAAAGCTACCTCCTGAAGCAGGCTGAAAAGATGCCTGGCCAGCCCTCCCCTTATATAGGGGCAGGACTCAGCATGGTGTGGTTGGCTGCCCATCCTGCCTGTGGCCAGCAGCTGTTTGTGATAATTAACCCCAAACAAGCATCACTCCAACACTTCATGCCCTGAATTAGGAGGTTAATATTGTCCCTAGAGCCAAAGGTTTCCCATTCCTCCTGAGCATGTCCCAGGAGCAAGGTGGCAAAGGGCAGTTTATAGGCAGCTTAACTTGGCAAGCAAGCTTGGGGAAGACTTAGGGAGTGGCTGGCTCTCCTAGAGAGCAGCATCTGTCAGCTCTGAGCATCCCACAGGGACAGCAGGACTTCTTGTGTGTATGAAAAGCCAGTCTGGAATCTCCTCTTGGAATAGATGTCATCTCAGTTACATCCTTTTTGCTTCTGTGGTTACCCATCTGGGCTGCTGCCTCACTGGGTGGGAGGCAGGAGCAGGTTACCTACCATCCCAAAAAGGGTCTGTGTCACCTTACAGCAGGATTTGGGCTCTGCATCTTATCCAGACAAGCCAGTGGGACTTCATATTTTTGGATTAAGTGCCCATAAACTACTTGTGTCTGCTGAGTGTCTGGAGGGCAGAGGGGTCCCACACAGGCAGGTCTGTGGCAGAAAGGACTGAGACATTTAGTCTTGTTAGATTTCAGCCCTCAGTCATCCCTTATCCTGCTGTGCTTGTGACTATCTCTGCCTGCAGCAAGTTGCTCTTGCATGAGAAGCCCAAGTCTCATTTAATGGATTTTCTAAGGCTGATCTTCTCCCAGGGTAGGAGGTGCTGATGGATAATGGGGTTGCCACAGTAGAAACTTGGAGTTATGAAACTACAACTTTCTGTTTCTCATTTTTCAGATGAAAAAAAAAAAAAATTAATAAAAAATTGAAAGGCTGACATTTTCCTTTCTTCTCATTCTCCTTTCCCACATCAGAGGAAGGTAAATTGTTTGGAGAATTTTCCTTCCTCCTCCTGTTTTTAACATGATATTGCAACGAGGGGCAAAATGACAAAGGAGGAGCAAAGTAGAGACAGAATTAAATCCCTTCAAGATGAAAGTGCAAGGAAAGCCCAGATTTTTTGGTTTTAGGAAATTCAGCATCTGATCTTTCCTGGTGAAAATTACATGTGAAAATGAAAGGCTATTTATAGGATATGTATCTTTGGATATCAACAGTCCCAGTCAGTTGCTCTTTCATTGTTACAGGTAGCTCAAAGCAAGGCAGGTGATTTTATTCATGTATTAGCCTGATTTTCTGGGGTGCGCAGTGGCAAGACCTTGGTGTGGGACCTCCTGGGGTGCCTTGCAGTCTGTCTGGATACCCACGGGGCTACTGCATCCGTGTCTGGATGGTACCCTGGACTAGTAACTCCGTGGAGCTGGGATGGACAGGGAGGAGCAGGTCCCCAGGAAGCAGTGATGGGATTCTTCGCTTTATAAAGAGCTTAGAAGATGCTGATTTCTTTTCCTACTCCCTTTTCAGCCTTCCTTCTGCTAACTGTGGAGGTAAAGCGAGATAGAGGAAATATGCAGAGGACACAGGAGTCATGGATATGCAGACTGAAGTGATGCTGACGTGGGCTTTGCTCAGCCCTGAACCCAACCGAGCAGCAGTGCCAAAGCTCTCTTACCGTGGGGCGCTTCCAGGTTATCCCCTGGGTTTTGAAGGAGCGTGGTCCCAGATCCTGGTATCCCAACGCAGAAGGACAGGCTGGGAATTCCTCATCCTTGAACAGGGTGCCAGCCTGCAGGCACTGCTGTTTCAGGGCTTCATAGTCCTGCTGCAGATACTTGATGCATTTGCTTTTGGATCCCAGCCCCTCCGCCAGCGCCACTCGCTCTTGGCACAGCCTCGCCGCCACCCTGGCCATGCTGCCCACCCTCCTGGAGCCTGCTGCAGCTCTCTGCTCTGCCTCCTGGGCCAGCACAGGTGAATACAGGCAGGTGGAAGGCTTGGGTGGAGCCTGGGGGCTGCCCTAAGCTTTCCAACAATCCTGGAGGGAGGAGGCACCAGCAGTGCAAATATGTACCCGAGATGTGCCCGAGAGACGTGGGCAGGGAGCTGGCACTGCTGGTGCTGTGTCACTGCTTTGTGCTACTCCCACGTTGTTTACTCTTTTTTTGTGTTGCCCCTTTTTAAAATAAACTTTTAACAAGGAGCATGGGAAAACAGTGGGGTTTTTTGCAAACACACCTATTCACACGTGGAAAGTGAATGTGTGCTGAAAGGCAGGCTGGATGATGACCAGTGCCTTAAAAAATCCAGATGAAAATGATATCAAACTCCTTTCTGTCCTTCTGAGACCAGGCTTTATACTGCTGGAGGGTTGCACAGGCACAAAACTAGGAGCTGGGTACCTACTGGGTACCTTACATGGCTATGGAGATGAGTTTTAAAGCCAGGAAAAAGTTGAATCCACTTCTGACTTAAGTGATCTTTAAACAGAATTCTCTTCGGTAGCCTCAGAGCAGTATGAGTTCATTAATTAGCAATCAAGTGTGAACCTGACAGAGTTAGAGGCTGCCACTTGGCTGTGTCACATGCAGAGGGCAAGGCTACGATCCAGGAGCACGACCTAGACCAGAAATGGATCATTTCATCACCAGACCAGAGGCAGGGTGGTAACACCAGCTCCTCATCTCCACTCTGACCTTGGGCAAAAGTCACTCTGCCTTCCCCACCTATCAAAATGGGGTCTAATGTCAGTTAGTGAGAAGCTACCCATCATATATCCAGTTTTTTGGTGGTGATTCCTGCATATAAAATGTTTACAAACTAAAAAACCCAAAGCAAGCCTTGGGTGCAGAAGTTTTTTTAAGAGTAATTCCTGTTCTTGTAGTAGAAAAACTCCAAGTTTCAACCCCGTTTTGTACTGACACCGAGGCGTGTGCCTCCCTGGCAAGTTGGCTGCAAATATCCTCAGGCTCAAGAAGGGATGCAGGAGCAATTTGCCATGGAGCACAGCTGCTCCCTGCTGTTTTCTTATTTAATGGTCAGGTTTCCTCAGCAAATCCCACTCAGAGCTGGGCAAACACTCACTCTGTGTGCCAGAGTGGGTATGCTGACTAGCCTTTGGTAAGTTTAGATAGGAGGTGTGGGGAAGAGAGAATTTTTAAGCTGAGATAAGGAGTCCAAACAGAGGCTGGCTGGGCTGCTTGTGTGCAAATATTTGTGGAGAATGAATGCAAGAGAGGAAACAAAACAACTGGCTCAGTTCTGGGTGGGCACAGGTAGTGAAGGCTGGGCTGAGGGAAACACAATTTGGGCATAACCAGTATAATGTTTATACTGTTGAAATTCAGTAAAGCATGGCCAGAATTTCACCTCTGTTATTTTCTAGATGTGTCTGTGTACTGAGCTAGAGGGAAGAGTGGAATAATAAAAGGTTGAGGAGGTGTGTGTGGGGGTGTCTTTCCAGGATATTTTTTCCTACCACTCAGAGGTACCCACTTTCTGTTCATGAGTTAAATACTGCTTGGATTCCCTCCCTGAACAAGCCTCTGGTGCTGAAATTTTCTCTGTTCCCACGGCACACTCCCATTTTTCTGGTGTCTTGCCCTAAGCTACAAGCTTAGGCATCATTCCTCATGGGAAAACATGGTTTTTGCATTTGGGAAATGCCTCACCATGACAGGACAGAGGGAGAGGATGACCTTGCTTGACTTACTGGCCACACTCTTCTTAATGCAGCCCAGGATACCCTTGGCCTTCTTAGCATCAGGGGCACGTTGTTGCTCACAGTTAACATTGTCAGCCAAGAAGCTGGCAGCAGGAGCATTTATTTTGTGTAGAAAGTGATATGCAAGCACCATCTAGAGGATATAAAGAGGAGGAAAAGGTGGTGATAGTTGCCTACAGCAACATCTGACAGTTGTATTATGGGGGGAAAGTTTTCAGGTCCCCAGTGGGTCTCAAAAAAGTGCTGCTGAAGTGACATTTTTCCCAGGGAAACAGCAACCAAGAACAAAATTGTAAAAATTAACTTTTTTTTTTTCTTTTTCCAGGGATTTCCATCTTTTTTGCCTGGCATTTCCTGCTCTCCTTCCCCTTTCTTAGTGATAGCAAGAGAGAGAAATGGGGAAGAACCTAGTAAACCAGGAAAATGCATCATCCTGGTTCCAGACAAGAGCCTCCAAATTCCATGAAATCAAGACTGTGTAAATCTTCAGAGGAAAATATCTGCCAATTATGTAGCAGTTCTACATACATTTTTTTTTTTGCTGTAGTGAATCAGAGAGAAATTAAATAGCTTCCTGCACTGCAGCACTTTGCTTAATGAGAACTAAAGCTGCTTAGCTGGATTGTAGACCCTACAGCATGAAAAGGGATTAGCTTGATTTAGAGAGCTTGCCTTCTCCTGCTCCAAACCTAGGGGCTCCTACCCACCCTATTACTGTGTAAATGGAATTACTAGTTATAGGCAGAATAATGGGAGCTATGGAAGGCCCTAAATGTTGCCTCTTTTAGATATTTCAATATTCTACCTAAATATTTAGGGAGGGAGGGGTTGCTACAAGCTGTAACCTAGCTGGTTCCCTGGAGGGAAACGCATCTGAAATTACCTGTGATCCTGCTTGTATTTTTGTTATAAAAGGCAGAAAATCATTGGTGCCTGAGGAGGAGGAAGGTGACATGCTGCAGCACTAATACCTGCACCCCAGGTGTGAAGCTCCACGACACGACTGGGCTGATCCAGGGATGGTGTGCCAGCACCACAAGGAGGCAGGAAGGGTGGCTGGATGTTGCAGGATGAGCCAGGTTAGGGTTAGGACTGCAGTGGCTGGGGATGCAGCTGAGAAAAGCTCAGCTCTTCTCCAGATCCCAGCTCCAGTGGAGAAAGCAATTCCCTTCTTCTTCCTCCCACTGCTCCTGCAAGCATCCTCTTCTTGGAAGCGACCCTCATCTTGGAGTTCCCAGCTCCTGGGTGGTTGGCAAATTGCTTCCTTTTGTGCCCCCCAGGATCTGCACATCGTGGAAGGCAGATGAGCCAAAGGGAAAGAAGGAGAAGCAGAGCAGCACTGAGCTGCTCACAACTGCTGAGTTGGGGGCATAGGGAAGGAGAAACTCACCTTACCTGGGACTCCAGGCTGCCCAGTGGCAGGTGGATGCTCTTTATTTGCAACCAGCAGGAGCTCCTGCAGCACCAGCTGAAAACACTTCGTTTGCAAAACGTGAGAGCTCCTGCCTGTTTTGAAGAGCTGCAGGTGTGCAAAGAGCTTAAGAAAAAGTCCAATTTCTTTTTTCTTTCTAAAGTTTTAGGGGAACACTAGTGGGTGACTATTCTTGGGGCTACTGTTTTACCTCAGAGCATCACTCTGCTGTCACAGTCACATGGAAGTCACCCCTTTCTTTAAAGAAAATGCACATATGTCAGCATGTAGATCAAGGGGCTGGCTTCTGTAGCATTCAAAACAACTTACAACTCTAACTGTGGACTCACATCCACATCTGCTGCTGGGCTGGAAGTGACCTGTCAACTTCCCTGGATTCAGAGGACTTTATGGGTAGGCTGTTCAGAGGGCTGCAAGTACAGCCAACTTCCCATAGAATAGGAGAAATCCTGTATATCACATCAATATTTCATTGTCTAGCATCAAACCAGCTGGGCCAGCACAACCCCTAAATGTTTGGGACCGGTCTAACAAGCCATGGTGGCAAACATTCCTCTTCTCTGCATTGCTCCAGGTACCTTTCCCCCTACCCACTCGTATCCTTGATGGCTCATTTTCCTTCTGGCTTTGCTCCCTTCTGTCCTGCCGTTCTTTTTGGCACAGTCTCAAACCCCAGCCCACCACAGGGATGCTAAGAAAACTCTGGCAAGTCTGTCTGCACAAGAGTGGCCACAGAACATGCTTGTACACACTTGATCTTCTTGATCTGTGTCCAAGTGGAGGCTATGGGCTTGCTGCCAGCAGACCCTGCAGTGGTCTGTATAGGACACAGGGGAGATGACTTAAGAAAAGTGATTACATGACAAACTTCAACCCAGCTTAAACCTCAGAAACCCAGCTTGCACCTGCTGGAAAGTGGCTTAGAGGATCACAAACCAAAGCTGGGTTTGTGGGCCAGTGAAAACCACTGCTTTCAACTCTGGTTTCCTCTGACTGTGCCTTGGAGAATCAGAGCTCCGAGGTGTGGCAGCTGTACAGATCTGAACCACAGTGTGGAGCCAAACAAACGCCTTTGGAGCAGGTCTCCAGCTCCCCGAGCTGTGCTGCAGGATGCCACACAGCTCCCTGTGAGTTAAACTCCTAGCTGATGGGGTGCTGTGAGTTAAACTCCTAGGTGATGAGGTGCTCCTGGTTCAGCAGATGGCCTTCTGCCCTGCAAGGGAATTCAGCAGTGCTTAAAGAATGGAAGCAGTGGCACAAAAGCATCCTCTGGTGTCAGACTGTGTCCTGTTAGAGCTTCAGGACAGCCACACTGGAAACCTTGGCTGGTGGTGTTTCAGGAACTGAGGGAACACAGCGTGTACTGGCTCTGTTCAGAGAGCACATAATGTTGCTTGAGCCTCTTCCAGTTCTCCCTGTGTGGCTAATTTCTCACATGCCTCAATATTCTGCTAAAAATACCATTATCGTCTTTATTAATAGAGCTTCTCTGACCCATAAGGAAGAGGAGACATCTTCAAAGTAGGATGAAGTTGGTCTGTGCCTGAGGACTGGACAACCTCACGGGTGAACTTCAGGGCAGCTCCTTTGCACGGCCAGCCATGATGTACACAGATGTTTCTGGCTGATGCAGTTCACATGAGTCATACCTAACTACAAAAATACTTTTGAGGCCCCCTCTGCTCCATCAGGAATTGAATGGTCAGTGCTTTTGTTTCCCTGTTTCACAGTGAACACTTCACACGTAACAGTGGAGGACCTGTGCTGAGTCTAGGCAGAGGAATCCTAAGTGGTTGATGTCCACCATCACATGGATAGTGTTTCCCAGTGCATCACACCACCTGATAGCAGCAATGAAGAAAAAAAATCCTGTTTATAATTTTCAAAGCAAACTTCCCATCACATCTCAGCAAACATTGCAGCTGAGGATTTTATGGTTCTTTAAACATTTTTAATATCATTGTTCATTTTAGTCAGATAGGGTGGCTCCAACCAAATATTTAGTGCATCCAGGACTTGGGATATGACCCAAAAAAACCCCAAGGGGGTTTCCAAGGCAGCTGGACAGGCAGTGGGTGCAGCACAAAGTGCTATCAACCTCCCCACTGCCCCTGGGGAATGCTGCCTGGCACCCACCATGCTCTGAGTCAGGCTTAAAACATGAACCAAATGGTTTGAATTGTCCCTCAGAGGGTGCCAGCAGCAGCATTTCAGCCACTCTTGGCAGCAGCTGAGGGCTGAACCAGAGCCCCTCCTTTTCCTGATGTCTGGGGGAACTCTCTGCATGTGATGGGGCTGCACTGAGAGGTGTGGGTGGATTCAGGCCAGCAGCACATTGCTTTGCTTTATCACCAGCAAATCCAGCTGGAAATCATCTGTGCTTCATGCAGCACTCCAACTTCTAACAGGCTGACAATACAGGGTACACATACATCACATTTTTTCAGCCTTAGTGTTTTTTTCCCTTCCTTTGATGTTTTTTTCTAAGCTTACATAGTTGGATATGGATACTTCCGTTTGTTGGGTTGGGACTTTTTGGTGTTTGTTTGTTCATTGGTTGTTTTGGTTGGTGGGGTTTTTGTCATGGTTTTAATTTGTGGGGTTTTTTTTTGGTTGGTTGGCGTTTTGGGGGTATTTTTTATTGGTTTGGGGCTTTTTGGTGTTCATTGGTTGTTTTGGTTGGTGGGGTTTTTGTCGTGGTTTTAATTTGGGGGGGGGTGGTTGGTTGGGGTTCTGGGGTATTGTTTATTGGTTTGAGGGTTTTTGGTGTTGGTTGGGG
>JANHGL010016822.1:0-23683 GCA_024611195.1 Ceyx melanurus
GGACCCGGGGTGATGCTCCCTTAACGAGAGGGGCAAGAGGGCCCAGGGGGGGGGGCGGGGGTGCCGGGGGGTGGGCGCCAGGGGGGCAGCAGGGCACTGGCTCAGGCACCAGGGACACCAGGGTGAGTGGCTGCAGGGGGAGGTGGGATGGGAAGGGCTGCCCTGCGCTGGCTCACAGCTCTGTCCTGATGTCTGAGTCAGTGAGAGGGCAGGTTTATTTTAACAGAATTGGTTTTTCTCAGTTAAACTCTGTTATTTCGGAGCTTTATGAAAAACAAACACGGATGCCCTGTTGGAGCCCCAGCTGTGTTACAGGGCTCTGTTACAGACGGGTTACGGCTTCCAGCACAAACCCTTCCATACGTAGAGCCTTGCATTCCTGGGAAATTTATCTGTTTGAAGCCATAGCGTTTTCTGGAAAATTTCAAGTCAATTATGAGGATTAAGTGAATTATTATCAATTTGAAGTACTACGTGGGAACAAGGGCTGTAAGAGACCTTCTGTGAGGAAAGCTGACTGGCTGGGGCTTTCCAGGCCAAGCTCTCGATGGAAATTGACCTAATTAGACAATTTATAGATACTCAGTTACCTAATTTAAATTGGCTATTTTGCCTCCCCTCTGCCAAGTCTTATGTTTGCAAATTTATTAGTATTTAACCCACCACTGGAGCAGCATTACAGGTTTATTTTTTCAAGGCTCTTTCATTTCAAAGCCATCATCACAGTGCCCTGAAAACAAAGCACTATTTTAGGGTCTCCTGGGTGCCAGTTGGTGCCTATTACCCCTTGTCCTGTCCCTGGCACCACTGCCCAGAGTCTGGCCCCATCCTCTTGCCCTTGGGGCTCTTTATCTCTTGCTCAGCATTGCTCAGCTCCCCTCTCAGGCTGCTCTGCTCCAGCTGAACAGCCCCAGGGCTTCCAGCCTGGCCTGGCACAGAGATGCTCCAGCCCCTCAGCATCTTCTGCCTACTTGAGGATACTCACAAGACCAGCTATCTCCTACTCCCACTGCTGCAAGTACTTGTAACTCGGTCATGTTAATCCCAGGTTTCTCTGCCAGCTCTGGAGCCTTCTGTTGTGTTGTTCAACTCCCTTTCACCCCTTGGTGCCTCTGTGTTCGTTCCTGGTGTGAGGGGAGTGAGCCAGGCAGTCGTGCTGGGTCCAGGCACCAGGTATGGAGTTGTTTGATCAGGACAGCCTGGAGGATGGTCTCCATACTGGGAGATTAATGTGCTTTTATTTTTAGCACTGGCTCTGCAACTATTCTAATCTTCTTAGTGAAATTGTGTACAAAAGGGTACAATCCATATAACGGGGTGAAAAACGGGTGGTCTCACTGGCAAAACAGTCTGGTGCAAACATGAATGAAAGGCCTCTCATTAGTCCCATTCCATTAATGGGATCCCGAACATTCCATTAACAGTGCTGTGGAAGCAGCAGATGGCAGCTTGGATTAATCCAGCCTTTGAGGAATTAATATTGTTTCCTCTGTGTCGTGGCAGTGCAGGAGCCACGGCCGAGCCCTTGGTGTGGGCAGGAGCCCAGGACACTTGGGTGTGCCCCCTTAGGCTATTAGGAGAATAAAAGAAACCTGGCTGGTGTTTTCTTGCTGCAGTCTCACCAAGTGATGCAGCCTGAGCAAAACTGCAGCTGTGTTTAGGTGGGGTGGGAAGGGTGCAGCCTGAGAGCTGGTAGAGCCCCTGGCAAAGGGCTCCTCTGCACTGGGCACAGGAGGCACAAGAGGCAGAGATGCTGCAGTCTTTGGCTCACCATCGAGAACGCCAAGATGCCAGCAACAGCCTGGGAGAAGTTTATTTGACACTCTGCTCCTCACACCCTGACTCCTGGATGCCTGGGAGCTGGCACTGAGCTGTGCTGGGGAGGCTCTTCACACGGGTCCTGTCCAGCCTGGGCACCTCTGCCGCCACACCAGCAGCAGGCTGGGAATGGTGCTGGGATCACCCGGAGAACAGGGCAGCTGAGAATGCTCTGTGATAAATGGCTCAGCATCCCTGCAATGGTTCTAAACACAGCTCTGTGTGGGCAGCTGCCCTCTCCATCTAGCTGCTTTTCATGGACATCCATCCGTGTGAAATGCAGTTAACTGGGGTCAGGTTAGTCACAGACAGCCTTTTTTCTTCTGTGGATAACTAAGTTTAATTGCCTGCTCTGGGCACAGAAACCAGAGCAGTGCTGTGGGTGACCCTCCCAGACCCAACTGTCAGGTCGTGGAGCATCACCCTGAGCAAGCAGCTGACAACTGAGCTGGTGTTGGTTGCTGGGTGCAGATGCCAACACACCGCCAGGTCCTGGTGTTCTGCAAACACTGAGCTGCACTTTGTCTGATCTCAGTAAGACACTTTAAAATTAGGTTTTGTTCTGCAGGTTACAAAGGAAGAATTCCTTTTGTTCTGAACAGGGCCTGACTAGCTTTGATTTGAGAGCTTGGTACATGGGAAGCCCCCATGGAAGACCCAGATTCAGAAAGGACCTTGACATTTTGGCTCTGTTTTCAACCCAAGAAGGAGGTGCCTGTCTGAAGGGGACAAGGCCAGTGGGGTTCATACCAGCTCTGCCAGCATAATGGGAACACAGCAAGAAAAAATAAGCATAGTTTTGGCACTGAAATATTCAACTGCTCTTTCTAATCTGCAGCATATTCATATTGATCCCCTGTAATAGCACTGAGGTTATAAAGCACTTTATGTCACTTTTCAGGATGAGGCAAAGACCCCTGAGCAGGGCTCTGTTCCCCCCAACCAGCAGAGAGGGGCAGTAGCAGGGTGATGAGATGGGAAGGAGTCCATGTGGGTCTGTGGAAGGAAAATGTTCCTCCTAAGCCTACCAGGGGCCTCAGAGTCAGCAAGAGCAATGGGCTGTTTGAGAGCCTGCCCTGAGAGTTTCAAACTGCTTCTCCATGTTCCTCCAGCCAATGCCTGCAGATGGATGCAGCTGACAGTTTTACAGTGGGAAAAAGAGAGTTAGTGTTTTTTTTAAAAAAAAAAAAGCAAGTGAAAAAAACCCTGCAGAAGCGTGAAGAGTGATGTGCCACTAGCTGCTGCCCATGGCGTGGCAGTGTAGGTAGCCAGCATAACTAAACCACTGCTATGAGTGTCACAAAGGCAGGGGAGTTACACGAGGGCTAATGCACGGTGGGAATCGAGAGCAAAGGTGAGGGGGGCCATGGGGGTGCAGGCATCTTCCCACCAAGGAGAAGTTAAACAGACAAGATCACTTCATCCTGGAAGAGTGAGGATGGCAGAGCTGTCATTGTGAGGGGGAAAGCAAAGCTGAGCAAAGGGTCAGCAGGCTCTTCCAGACTGCAGGCACTGAGGAGCACTAAGGGGCTCAGGGTCGGGCTGCAGCCTGAGCACAGGAGGTTGTCCCTGCTGCACGAGCTGCTGGTGCCACTCGGTGCCCAAAGGTGTCATGGTCACCAGGACTGAGCTCGGTTGCCAGCAGCTACGGGCAGGCTCCTGGTTGGAGAACCCACTGCTCGAGAGCTGAGGGGACAGCTCAGCCTGGGCACCTCCTGCTCCAGAGCTGCTGCCACCTCAGGGCAGCAGGTGGGTGGTAACTGCTGCCCCCAGTACCTGCTGCCTCCAGCATCTGCTGCCTCTAGTATCTACTGCCTCCATCACCTGCTACCCTCAGTACCTGCTACCCCCAGTACCTGCTGCCCCCAGTACCTGCTGCCCCCAGCACCTGCTGCCCCCAGCATCTGCTAATCCCATCACCTGCCATGGACACAGCTGGGCAAGAACTGGCTGAGGATATTCTTGCTGTCCCCGCACAATCACCTTTATGTTACATTTGCGGTGGATTCTGTGGCTCTGGGGCTTTTTTTCTGTTTTGAGTGTGTTTATTTTCTTCCCATTTCAGCAGGTGAAGGTATCAGCAGCTCTTTAACTTGAAGGTCCTATCCTGACCATCTGGGAGCCCAGACACAATTAATTAGTTGATTTGCATTTTTACTTTAATCCTTCTAAATGTTTTCCAACTTAATGGAAAGCATCGAAACGGTGGCAGGTTATATTGTGCCTGCAGTAGGTGCAGTTCCAGTGTACTGCCAGCAGAGATCTAACCTCTAACTTCACAAAATTGTTTTACCTGGATCATCCATCCCAGAAGCTCTATTAATAAACTTGTTCTTCACATAGTCCTCTAAAAAGTCTGGCGACAGGCTCCTGATGCAGATTTTTCTGGTCCTTTAGTTACAAGCTGTGATCCAAACCACGGGAGGAAGCTATTCAGTGGGGTCACAGCTGTAGCCAGTCTCCCTGAGCACTTGCTGCTCCTTTCTCTTCATTTCCAGTAACCTGGATGCACAGGACCTGTCAGTACAGAGCTAATTCTCTGACACTTCTTAAACTGGGTGAAGTTCACACTCAGAAACTTCCCACTAACCTGTTCATTCTGCGTATGAATACAAAAGTCACCTTTCAGCAGCGTGAAGAAGGGACCTTATATTATTTTCCAGAGCAATCCCTGTACTCCAGTTGACATCCTGCTTGTGCTCTCCTGCTGGTGACCAGTTCCTACTGAATAGCTGAAATCAGTGGCATCATTTAGAGGTTTCACACCCAGCTTCTCCAATTATATCATCAGCTTTTACCTTCTGGCTGGTTTAAAAGCCCCGATTTTTACAGTAGCTTTAATCTTCCACTGCAGAATCACTTAGATATCTTTCTGAATACTACCTTAAAATGCAGCTCTACAATTTATACAAACCCAAGTAGATGCTGAGGTTCTTCCTCACTTGAATTTCTAGCCTCTCCTTGGCAGGAGGGCAGGGTGTAATCCCACAGCAGAAAAGACCCCAGTTTCACTGTGGCACTGGAGGAAATTCCACATTTCTTTGCATAGCTGGTGAAAATTTGCATTACCTCCAGCTAGCTCTAGTGTAGTTTTTTAATTGTCCCAGCAGTCTCTTCTGATTTATTTTTTTTTTCTAGGAAAAAACGTCATGGTATCCATTATGGATTTTTTTTTTACGAAAGTTTGCAGTTCTGGTAGAACTTTACTCTTCTGCCAGTCAAAATGCTGCCGGCAAATAATCTAAATCCTTGAGCTAATGACGGGCATTTGCCTTTTTGTGGTCTTAAACCGGGGCTGTGATGTTGCATCACGGTGCTGACGTCCTGGGGCAGGGAGGCAGGAGCAGCCTGGCTCCTGCACCCTCTCCCAGCAGCCTGGTGCCACTCGTGGGTGCTCCTGCACCCTCTCCCAGCAGCCTCGGGACACTCGTTAGGTTTGAGCACAGGAGCAGAGATGGGAAGGGGGGAACCCTGGCCAGAACCCGAGAACATCCCTTTGCCCGGCACCGGGAGCCGAGTGCCACCCCACAAGATGCCAGCGTGGGCGGGATGCTGTCCCTGTCCCTTCGCCTCCTGCTTGGGGGGCACTTTTCATTACTAAACGCAGTGGGAACTTACTGACCTTTTGCTGCTGGGGCAGCTGCTTCAGAACGGGGCAGGGGAGCGCTCGGGGCTGTCTGCGCGGGGAAGCAGCCGCGGGGATGCAGGAGCGCAGGGCTGAGTGTGTCTGCCTCTCCAAACAGGGGAACAGCAGCTCCCACCCTACAGAGCTGCCCACCCAGCCCCTGGCAGCGCCTCGGGAGCCCAGAGCACCCTGCGGGGAGAGGAGGGAGCTCGGTCACACTGCAGGAGTGTGGGAAAGGGAGCTGCGTTGCACTGATGCTGCCGGCTTTACCCCACTCCTACACCCATTCCAAGAACGCACTTAAGCACACGGGGTTTGCTGGTTTATTTCACCGGGGTCCAGAGATTTGAGTAGTAGATCTGGTGTGCCCGAGACACCACACTGAGCAGCGTTCACTTTCTGCACGTAAGGCAGCTCGCTGCTGACTCCAGGCTCGTTAATTTGGTCAGAGTGCCGGGGTAGTGTGGAAAGAGTGGAGTTTTTCCTCTCGCCCTTCACATCACCTCTACTTTAAAATGTAAAACCTCAGTAATTCCTGGTGCCCTTTTCCATGAGATCCATAGCTGGTGCACTAAGCTGCTTCCCTGTCCTTGCTTCACAAGTGTGTAATCCACTAATAGGATAGTCCTTTCATGCACAGCTCATGATTTCACCCCATGTGATGGCATCTTTCGCTGCTGAAAGGAGGAGCTGGAGGGGTCCTGTGCGACCCTGGGGGCAGGATGTAGCCCCCCTGTCACTGCACAGCATAGAAGAAAATCCCCTGTGCTCTGCTACCCCCTCAGCCCCAGACCTCTGTCTTCAGCACATTTGAGCAACACACACAGCTCTAGACCCAGAGATAAACTGTGATTGCTGTGCATGGGACACCTATAATTAAAGCACGAAGATTTTGGCTGACACTGAGGCATGTTTGCTGCGTGCATTTGAGTATCGTCTCTCCTGCTGTGGCTGTGCTGAATAGTTCTGATAGACTCGCCCACATGCCCTGTTTGCATCATTGTTTTTAATCCATTAGAAAACTTTATCAGCCTGTTAATGCCAAGTTTGTTACTTGTGTAATGTGTCCCAAGTCTTTCACTTCCTAAAAGCCTGGAGGACAAGGTCAGAAACTGATGATAATGTTGGTATGATCCCAGCCAAGGTTTGGTAGACCACATTGCTTTGATTTCTATAGATTGCTTCTGGAACACTTGACACAAACACTGTGGGGAGTTATTTACAAGCAGGACAGTGTTATCCCATCCTGCAGCATCCGACAGTCCCAGCTGCGGTGCTGCTGAAAACTGTCCATGTTCGAGGGCAGCAGGGGCAAAATAATCTTATTTCATGAAAATTTGTTTGCTTTTCTGCAGGCAGAGGGAGTTGGAGGCTGAACAGCCACAGCCTTCACTGGGCTGATACATGCTTCATTGTTTTCCCCTGATTTTCAAAGGTTTATGTAGGAGGCAGAGAGGTTTATAAAAACAAAAGCAGAACAAGAAGTGTGTGCTCATTCTCAGGCAGCGCTGGTGGCCAGGGCAGTGGGTGTACAACAGCACACTAGGGTGCTGTGCCCTGCACTCACCCCTGCAATGGTTGGGGTTGTGCCCTCACTGATCTCTGGAGCCCACCTTCCCCCAGGCTCAGTCCCACGTGCCCACGGCCACCAGAGCAACCCCTCTCTTGGGGTAGCTCACCAGCCCCTGATGCCTTCTCCTCCACCAGACCCCTGGGCCCCCTGTGAGAGTCCCCAGGCCCCCCGTGAGACCCCCCTCCCCAAAGCTTAGAGGTCTCCATAGGCTTTGCAGTGCTCACCTGATGGAGGATCCTCACCCCTGTGCTTGGCAGGGTCAGGTAAAGATGAAAGCAGTCGTCTCACACTCACAGCCACCGAGCTCTCCTCACAGCTGGCAGGTTTCCATCGGGTTTTGGGACTCTGCTTCGTGTCAATTCATTAACAGAAATTAACACAGAGATTAACACAGGTCCACTGACTTTGATAGGGATCTACAGACTGGTTTTCATTTGTTAAGAGCTGAAATGTATCTCAAGACACCACAATGGGCAGAACTGAGCCTTATTTCCGATTTAAGTTGCAGTCAGACCAGACCCAGGTTAGAACTTATAGCAAGATGAAGTTAAATTAAAAAAAAAAATAAATTGTTCTTGCATTCATTTTGAAGGGAGTTACAGTGTATTAATTAAAAAAAAATAGAGGGTGAAAAAATACAATACTGAAGCATTTTTCTGAGAGCTGTTCAGTGTCATCTGCAACAGTTGCACTGCACATGGAGAAGTCCAGGAACTGGGAATGCTGAGATTATTTTAACAGAACATTAAGCAAGACCTACAACAATGCTGATTCTTTGGATGCAAGCACTGACAAAAACATGTTTTCTGCCGTCAGAATTGACTAAAGTATCCCAAGAACCTATACAACTCATGGTTTGTAGCCTTACCAACAGCTAAACACCATCCAGCAGCTCACTTGCCCACCACTTCCCACCCTTCACACTCCCTGCTGCGGGATGGGAAGGAAAAAGGGGAGGAATAAGAATGTGAGACCACAGGAGGTGAAATAAGGATAGCTTCATAAAACAACAGGACTCAAGACAGACAACGCAAGTGATAGAATCCACCAGGCTCTACATGTGCCCGAGACACTGCTTTCCCTGCTCTGGCCACACTGAAGCAAACTGCATGCAGGAGGCAAGCCCTCCCCTTCCCTTCCTTAGGTGGTATGGGTCTCCCATTGGCTGGCTGGGTTGTTTATCTGCTGTGGCCCCTCCCAGCTGCATGGGCCAGCAGCTGCTGGTGATAATGAACCCGAACCCACCCCAGCACAGCTGCCAACAGTTAAAATCTAGAGTTCACTTCCATCTAAGAAATCAAGCTTTTAGCATTTTTATTTATTGCTTAAAAGCAGCCATAACAAAATCTTCTTGTCACAATTTATTCTTGAAATAAATCCTTGAGAGTTTCCATAGCTACAGATGTTTCTGATTTTGTCATGTTAGCACAAGTGACATTTACTGCACAACCAGAACCTCTAATTGATTTTTCTACACAGGGAGCAGAAAGCAAGCGCTCGACGCTCTGGGCGGCGCTGAACTGGCAGCGTGTGGGGGACACGGTGACACAGTTGTGTGCTGGGGGGGCTGCAGGGCTTTGAGCACCACGCAGGGCTGCTGTGAGCAGCGGCCGAGAGCAGGGGCTGGGAGGGCTCACCCCGCTCGTGCGGTGTGTGTGCAGGCTGGCAGCACAACCCAGAAGGGGTGAAGCCTGCTGGTCTGCACTAGAGCTCGACACCCCATCTGCACATCTCCTGCTTGGCCACCCCTGCCCTGTCCCACTGCACCCACAGCCCCGAACTGGGCTCTGCTCCCCCAGGCCCCTCTGCTCCCCCACAGCCAAACCAGCCCTTTCTCTGGCCACCAGCATGGACTCCTTGTAGGGTCTCCAGCTGGCCTCAGATGTTGGCCATTGATTGGCCAATGTTTCCTTGATAAGGAAAAAAGTATTTTTCCTATTAAATGTTTTTAAATGATTTTTTAATGTTTGACCTTAGTCGGCGATATTGACAATAAGATTTAAGTCATAATTGTGAAGATCTGGTTATACAGTGTATTATTTTCCACCATTTCCTTGTTCCATCTTCATAATAACAGAGTATGATGACTCATGTTGTGGAGAAACAGCATCAATCCATACTGAGGAAAGTAAATCCATTCTCCATGTCTCTAACGTATGGGGTTGTCACTTCAGTGAAACGTGTGAAGTCTTTCTAAATGTAGTCTCATTTTCTGAAATTGCCTCTCACTGGGACACTTACTCCTCCTTCCCTGGATGTTTGATTATTTCAAACTACTTTTAATCAGGCAACAATGGGATCAGGAGCGAAGTATCCAGGAGAGAAAACAAGTTGGATTAAGGCATTAAGGGTGTAGCAAATCAGGGCGGATTAGGAATTTCAATTTATAGTACCACAGGCTAATGCTTCTGAGATTTGTAAGGGCAGTTTAATGGGCTGATGTGAAGAACATCAGGCTAAACTTCTTGTCTCCTTAAATCCATTTTCCTCACCTCCTGCTGTTACCCAGATACAACTTTTTTTGGAACTGTTTTGAAGAGATTCAGGGCATGAGATAAAAGCAAATTATGTAAAGAGACATATGGTGCAGTGATCTGTGGAGTTACTTCTGTTTCCAGACTGCTGGGGATTGTTCTGGGTTCAGTTCACGGATAGGGGAGCCATCAGCGTGTCTGTCCAGTGGGATGCTGTCCTGGGGATATCTCAGCCACATTTCCCACAAACCTCATTCCTGTTTAAAGCTTTAAAGATAATGGGAATTCCTTAAGAAAACTGACATTACTTCAGAAAACTACTAAAGCATAGCAGGAGAAATGCTCACTCTGGAGCTAGACTCAAGGGCACTTTAAGAATTAAATCACAGTTTTTCATTGAGTGGTGACAGGAGCTTGTTTCCTGCATGGAGAGTTGCCCGGGAGTCCACAACGCTCATAAACTCCGCGGAGTTGGATATTAACCACAGCCCTACAGCCCAGCACAGGCAACTGGAGATGGCAACGGAACAAAGGTGTTCTCTTACAGAAGCCCTGGTGGAAAATTAAAACCCAAGACAAAACTCAGCCTCTTTAAAATGCAAACAAGTTCCTCCCACGGAGAGATAAGCACAAGAACAAACGTTATTCTGCTTTTTTTCCAACTCTAAATACAAGTGACGTCATCATGGTGGTGACAATTGGAGCCCACTGTGTGAGACAAGGAAACAGCTCAGCAGAAATATGAAAAAATGGGAAATGCACTGAAATATTCATTAAAATGCCCATTTGAGGCAACCAAGAGGGCTCAGCCAGCAGTGAGACATCAGTGAAATCAGTGCCTGCAAGAAAAGGGAGTAAAATACCTGGAGAGCCATTGCCTTGTGCCAGGGCATGACAATTAATGCGGGCATCCTGCGAGACTACAGGGCTGCTTCTGTCAGCAGCAGATGTTGGCTACAATATTTTAGACCCCTCCTCAAACTCTTAATTATCTCAAAATTCAAGATCTTGATTAACTAACAACACTATTGCCAGTAACAGTGAGAGCTAATTAAGTTTTTCCTTTTCTATTAATTTTTATCCTACAGCTTCCATGCTTCATTTATAGCCTTCAGTAATGGAACCCAGGGGGTGGGAAAGAAGCCCAGGTAGGCCAAGAGAAACACCAGCTGTACCCAGCACTGCCACTGGGATAACCAGTAACCTGCCCCGTCAAGCAGAGCTCGAGTCAGGAGATGTCAGAATGGCCACTGGGGATCACACAACAAAGCTCTGGGCAGCGCTCCTGGCACCAGACTGGAAACACCCTGCAGATGACCGGCAGAAATTAAACCACTTGCCAGTAAGAAAATGCCAGAAGTGGCTGCTGTGAGCAGTGCTATTTTTAGCAATCCTCACTGTCCTTCTCCCTTCCTCATTCCTCCCTCCTGGCCGCGGAGAGCGTCCAAGGGCTGTGCTCCAGGGCAGGACCTGGTGCTCCACCTTGGGAGGAAACAGACGCCTGGAGGTTTTCCAGTCCCACTTCCCTCACTGGTTCACACCTCAGATGTTCAACCAGTATTTATTTAAATCAGTTGATCGTAGCAGAACTAACTTGTTTTGAAGGCTGAGCTGGAAAGTATTTGGCAGCTGGATAGGAAAATCTAAAGCAAACAAACAAAAAAACCTCTCAAACCGTAAAGCGTTGCTTAATTCTTCAGCCGTAAGCACAAAGCACCTTAGAGAAATCATTATTCCTGTAAGAACAACGAGGCAAGAGTTGTGTCATTCCCAAGCTGCAGTCTCTGGTGGTTAGTGCTGCATACCCAGCCCTGAGCTGCTGCGTTTGCTGGCACCAAGTGCTGGGGCACGTTCCCCTAGGTGCATGGTATAAGGTTGGGTGGTCAAGCAGGAGTACTGGCCATCTTTTCCTTCTCTATTAATAACAACAGCAAGACAAGGAAAAGCCTAATTGGAGCTCTAATCTCTGCTCTCCAAGACCAATGGATGTTTGGGCTATAGGAGTAAAGTTTGTACACAGATAAAATATAAATGTGAAATAAGCGAGAGATGGGAGTTGGAAGAAAAAGTTTAATGTTTCCCCTTGGGATGTTTTCTCCACAAATACCACAGTTGTGAATTTCATTGCTGATTCGATTACTGATGCAGTTTGAGATGGATAAACTCTAACTGTCCCCCTGAGGTAGGCATAAAGTGCTGCGGCAGCCAGCGAGGTGCTCAGCATTTTGCTCTTCAGGACTTATGTCACTGCTGGCACTGGGACAGCCCCGTGTGGCACTGGGGACTCTTGGGGGCTCTGGCCGCTGCCACGTGGTTAGTCAAAGACTGTGGTACAGGCAGTGTGATGGTGTAGCTGGGTTCTCCCAGCCTGTGCTTCCCTGCCAGGGCAGGACCAGCTCTGCCTGTTTTCCCTGGCACTTTCATGTTGAACTTGCACTTGGGACTCTCCAGTGATGCAGAAGCTTCAAAGTCAATTTCAGCACTCAGCTGAACTCTAATGAGTTTCCTCATGCCTAAACCAAACCTTTCTTGCCTCAAGTTAAACATGATGTTGTGTGTTCCGTGTGCTACAGGGAGCAGACTGTCCCCTGCCCCTCTATTACATCTGTTTACGTGTTCCTACAAAGAGCTCTTTTCACAGGCTCAGTGACACATCTTTTCCTTTTACCTCCCAGTCTGTGGTTTCTACTCATTCTTCACCCTGTCATCAGCACTTTGAGCTCTGCTTCTCTGCCCTTCCCAGTCCAGCCCATGCCCACAGGCCCACCCCAGACCAGCAGTTCCCTCCCTTTCCCCAGAACAACTGCCACAGTTGACATGAGCATGGTCCTCTGCCTGGGTGGCCCCAGTGGTTTGCCCCTGACATTCCTGACAATGAAGGGACAGCTCTGTGGGAAGGTGGTCAGGACTGCAATGAACATGGAGACCCTGAGGGGACACAGTGCCCAGCCATGGCTGGGGAACTGGTGTCTGAACCAGCCATGGCCAAGGAACTGGTGTCTGAACCAGCCGTGGCCAAGGAACTGGTGTCTGAACCAGACACGGCCAGGGAACTGGTGTCTGAACCAGCCAGGGCCAGGCCAACTGTGTCACCAAATTTTCACTCTGAATGTTTCCATGGATGGGGCAGTGATCACCTCACTGAGCATCCTGGGCCAGGCTCTCACCAAACTCAGTGTAAAACATCTCTTCCTTCTCTCTGGCCTAAATCTCCCTCTTCTAGTTTCAAACCATCCTCCCCTTATCCTGTCCCAACAGGCCCTGCTCAAAACTCTGTCCCCATCTTTCTGACAGTCTTGAAGTCCTGAAAGGCCCCCAGAAGATCTCCCCAGAGCCTTCTCCTCTCCTCACACAGCTCTGCCAGCAATTCCCACCCTCCCAGTATCTCAAATCCGGGATGTCTTTGGAGAAAAAAACTGCTGACATGGCAAAAAGCTCACAATACTTCATGATGTAGATAAATATCTCTAAGGCTCCAGGCTGAGAATCCCATTCTGGTTTTACTTATGTCCCAAGACACTCAAACAAAAGTTTTCAGAAAGGAAAGTCTAATAAATCAAGACCATAGTGCTCCGGGCCTCTGCTCCCGAGCCGCTCGAGGGAGCAGGTTAAAATTAGCAAGGAATGTGGGACAGAGGAGCCCTGCCTCGGCTTAGCAGAGCCCCGCGGAGCCTGCGGCGCCGTGCAGAGCCAGCCCAGCTCTTCCAAAAAAGGTGTTACCAAGCTCCTGGGGTGGATCAGGTCCCTGCTCCCCACACACCCAGCCGGGGCACTCCGGGCAGGTACCAGCATTGGGACTGGAAAACGAGCTCTCCGGCAATGCAAGAGAAGGTCAAGGTCTAAACATCCCACTCCAACTTAAATACTGGGGAAGGAGTTGAAAGTTTTTTCCTACACTTGACTAAATTTTAATGGAGCACTCAGCCAGAAAAGGTAAACAGAGGCTGTTAAGTCACTGATTGCTGAGAGCTTACTGCATCCAAAAGGGAGTGGATGGATAGGACTCCTTGGCCACCCCAGTAGCCTCCAGCATGCAGTGAGGTCTAGGAAGTGTCCCTGGGATCACGTCTCGGAGCCAGGTCCTACCATCCAAAGTATGCAGTAAAATTAATCACAAAGCATCTGTTATCACAATACTGATGGAATGAAAAGTCAGTTTGGGGGAGGCAGCAGGACCCTGGCAGCATGGGACCTGGGCAGCCACAGGCTGTGGCTCTGCCTCCCGGCTACTCCCGGCTGCACGGTGCCTGAGCAGCCACAAGCTGCCTTCTCCCAGCACAGGCAGGCAGGAAGACTTTCCAAAGGCTTCCCAGAAGTTGCTTCTGTTGTTGTTGGAAATGGGGCATGAAGAAGGATGCCTGGTACAGGCTGCAGCAAGGCCCTGCAGACACACCCGTGGTGCAGGACAAGTCAACCCGGTGTCCCCGGGCTCCAGCGCCTCTGAGCCACACCCCTGAGCAGACCGTCTGCTGCTGAGCTGGTGCCCATTTGCACAGCTGTATGCTGGGTTTTCCCTGTTGTTTACAAGCAACAAATAATCTGTATTTTTGAAAAAAAACCACCTTGTTTTCTTTAAGAAAAGACTTCATTGGTGACAAGGCACCCGGGGACAGCCCTCAGCATCATGGCAGTGCTGGCTGCTCCCCGTGCACCCACCATGTTACACTGCACCCACCAAGGCACAGAAAAGGGGGAAAAAAAGACCCACATTGAGTAGTGACCAAGCTTGGATCATCTGCTAAATCCTTTCATTATTTTCTCCTCCTGCTACACATCTCTTGTCACATTGGACAAGAGGTCAAGTGAGACTGTCCCACTGAGCAGCAGCACAGGGAAATAATGCCCACTGAGCTGAAACTCACCAGCACACAGGCACTTTATTTTTAGCTGCAGCCTGTATTTCTTTATTAGGGGAGTTCAAAGCAGCAGCCCTGGAGCAAGCAGCACCCAGCAGCAGGCCAGACCCGAGGGCTCTCCTCGGCATCGCCTTGTGATTTTAAGAACAGGCATTATTGTTAATAGATTTCTTATGTTTGGTTTCTGTCAGAGTCAGTTTGTTTAAGTAATAGGCAGATGTATTTACTGGAAGGAGGAGGAAAGCAGCAGTTGAAAGGATACAGCAAACGCAGCAAACATTAATCTTATCCCCAGCAAAACTGTTGGCAGCACCTTGGAATTTTTTCAGCTTTTTCTACAAGGTCTTTAGGTTGCAGTCAAAATAATGCCTGAATCTGCACATTCCCAGCTCCAAGGTCTGCAGCAGGAAGGGCCTGTGCTGGAGAGCAGCGTTTGCTCCAAAAACCAATGGGACTTGCTGGGCAACTCGGGAACTGATGCCAAAAATATGTGATTCCCATTTTTCTCAACAGGAGATTGCTTACTGCTGCTCAGGACCTATGCTGTAGTCACTTTTCTGATTTAAAAGAAAAAAACCAACTTCCGGCAGGAGAGAACAATAGTTCAGATTTAATTTTGTCTCCTCATTTTTAACAGAGATGTTCCGTTCTGTTTCATGGAGACCATTAAAATTAGGATTTGCCTT
This sequence comes from Ceyx melanurus, assembly GCA_024611195.1. Lineage (NCBI taxonomy): Eukaryota > Metazoa > Chordata > Aves > Coraciiformes > Alcedinidae > Ceyx > Ceyx melanurus. The sequence continues at coordinate 15,033 of JANHGL010016822.1, forward strand.
TGTTGAGACATGGCACAAACTTTACATTTCCATTAAAATGGAACTTTATATTGAGAAAAAAATAAAACAGATCCTGAAAACTCATTTTTTCCACTTGGGTATTCCCATGTCTCTCTCAAGAGAGTGCTTCAGACCAAACATCCTACAAGATCAAAATGTACTTGGAAGAGGTACGTCCCAGCGAAATATTTTCACTCTGAACATCACATTTTGGTGAAATGTCATTCCCTTGAAAATCTGCCAAGTGATGAAGATTATTAAATCTCGAAGCCAGTCCCTGGCCTGCCTTGTGGTCTCTTCCACCCAAGGAGGGCTGCTGTGTGGGTGCTGACAGCGAGGGGCCCTTCTCCACATGTCAGGCTGTGCATGACCTGGGACAGCCAGAACAGCTGAGCTCTCAGTGGGGAACGGGGCCATGCTGCCCGAGCACAGCTCTGGCTTTCATGGCTGTGCTGAAACTCTGGGAAGTGCACTGAATGTGAGATTAATCTCTGAATTTTCATACCTGTATCCAGAAAAAAACATGAGCCATCTGTGAATTACAGTGATGACTTGTCAGAAGTAGACCATCTATTTTTTGTGTTCTTGGCGAGGTACCTTGACACCTTCTTGGAGGTACCAAGATACCCTAGTTGTGTAGGCAGGAAGGTTTCAGCTCATCTGCAATACCCTGGGCACCCCTCTGAATGCTCCATTGAGCCCTCTGCCTCATGTCTGGCACAGAATCATTAAGGTTGGAAAAGACCTCCAAGATCATCAAGCCCAGTCATCTACTCAACTTTATCATCATCCCACCTGGTGCAGAAGATATATTGGTGCAGAGAAACATTTGGGGTTTTGGGTCCATCTGAATTCCTTAAGGCTGCCCATGGTTAAAAGAGAACAGCGATGTCTGAAATGGTTTTAAAAATCAACAAACAATTTTCAATCTGAACATCATTTAGCTGAAAATATGGGCAATAATTTGCTTTTAACTTCAATATGCAGGGTATATATCAATATGCATATATCCTGAAGCTGAAACTGACACTGAGAACCTTTGACCACCCTTCTAGTCCCACTAATATCAGTGAGGCTATTGACAGGAGTGATAACACTCACTGCAGCTTATTTGGGGTTAACAATTTATACGCTGTAAATGTACAGGGAAGGATGTTTATGTGCCTTTTTTGAAGCTGTGTGAAGACACAAGATCTGAGGAGCTCGGGTAATTAGCAACATACCACAAGAAAATCCCTCATCTCTTGACTCACGGGCCGAAGGGAGGATGCTCACTCACTTTCTTAATCACTTCCCTTTTGCATCCCCCTGGACACTGCTTTGAGTCTGTGTGGCCATCCAGGAAAACAGAAATTCATTTGCTCAGAAAATTAAACAACAATTTATTTGCTCACAGAATTCACCAAAGAACTTCCTTTATCCTTCATTTGCTTTACAAAATGTTAATTTTGCTCACACGTCAACACACATTTTGTCACAGAAAACCACTTCATTCTCATGACGATGTTTATGTTGAGAGGAAAGAATGAGCAGCTTTGTGACAAGAAAACATCTGAGTTTTCCCCAGAAGAGGGGCAAGCTGGGTGTCACGTATTGTTTTGTTTGCCACATTCTATTTGCATGTCAGCATGGTATTTGTAAAAGGTTTTCTATGAGACACTCGAGATTCACTTTCAGCCCACGGCTGAACGGAAGAGGGGGAATGGCCGTGGGTGCTGCAGACCAGGAGGGCAGAGTCCCTGGGGACTGTTTCCTAAAGACAACAAAATCACACCAGGCCAGATTTTCCTTCTTTATCCCTAGGCTTTCTATCCACCAAACTTCTTTTCTGGGGACCCAGATGCTTCTCACCAAAAAGCTGGAAGGATGCTTGTGTTCAGCTCGTACAGGTCTCCCTGAACTTTCCATCCCAACAGGGCCTCTGCTTCAAAGAGACAAGATCATTGCCACCCACATCAGTCCTCCCTTCTGACACCTCCAGCCGTACCAGTCAATTTAAAAGCCTGTCAAATTAATCAAGATTAGACCTTGCTCTTTCTTGAACAGGCTGATCATTAAAGGAGTCTCCTAAGCGAGACATGAGTCTCATTGAGTGATTTGAGTAGTTAAACATTTCCTCTTACAACTACAAAGCAGCATCTGGGCTGCCTTCTGACTAGAAAATAGTGAAGCACTCATCTTTAGAAACCCAGAGATCTGCCTGTCTTGATAATCCTGATCAGGTGCTAATCTGAGCAGTGGTTTTTAATGCTCTCTACCATCCTCTATTATCTTCATGCACCCTTTACAATTTCTCCCAATCCATTACGTTCCCCTCCCAGAAAGGCTGTGTTGGAAGAGCAGATTAATCCTTTTACAGGGCTAGTTGTGAATGAGTCTGTGAGAGTTGCTACCTGTCAGCAGCTTTAGCTCACTCCTTGCAAAGTGCTGTCTGTGTGTGAAATGCAAGAGCCATGGGCTTCTCCAGTGAGCTACACCTACACAGGAGTTATCTTTATTTTGGTTTTTGCTTGCTTCCCTTTTTATTTGTTGTTACAAAGGCTGATAATTCTGAAGATCCATCTCCAAGCAACAAACGGTGGGAGGGCTGGTTTGCCTCAAAAACAAAGCTACAGAGCTGTAGCATCCAGACGTTGGTCACCACAGGCTGCTTCTGGAGAAAGGCATCTGCCACACAACTGGTTTTCAGCATCCCTTTCAGCAGAACTACTGAAGACGTCTCTGGGAAGTTTGTTTAGGACTCATTCCCAGTAGCTCTGAGCAGCAGCAGATGGGCAGTGGCTGGACGCGGAGGCGTGTAAAGCTGCAGAGCCAGGACAGGCTCCTGCGGTGGGAAGGCAGGGGGCTGTGCCCGGGTGGGGTCCTCCCCCTGCCTCTCCTCGCCAGGGGCCACGATTTCACTGCAGTGAAAACTTCGGGCTGCATCCACTTCATTAGATGTTCTGAGATGACAAATTCCCTGCTCTCAGGTGCAGTTAAATCCCCTCTTGCTCATCCCCATCAGTCGGCTACCTCCTGTTAGAGCACAGGAGGGAACTGAGGTAAGGGTAGATACATGTTTATGCATTAAAAAAACCAACAAACCCACATTGAAAAGAAGAGACATCACCAGTCGACGCCAAAGTCGTTGCAGAAAAAAGCACAAAAATCATCTCAGTGACAGCGCCAACATCAAAGGCAGTATGTGATGAGAGAGGTCACAGAAAGCACAATTAGAAGCAGATAAAAGCAAACCTGGAGAGAGGAGAGAAGCAGCAGAGCTCAGTCACAGCAGGTGTGGAGTTAACTCCATAGCGACTGGAAAGCCCCATCGACTTAGGAAAGAGTTGCCACAGGAAAACAAGCCAAAACTACCCACCTTTCATCTTGGAAAAGAGGGCTGGTGGGTGGATTAAAGAGCAAGCCAGTCTCTGGAAACTTCCCATGTCTCCTCTCCACAGCCGAGACAAGCTGTCACGGGGTGCATTCCTTGGTGCTAGCCTGTCTCAGACCCCAGACCCCCTTCACCACCCAGGGGCTGTGCTCACAGAAACAGGGACTTTGGGCAAAAGGGGCCAGCAGATCTCTCCAAGGCCATCAAACCTCCAGCCAGTCTGGAGCTGCCCACGGGGCATCGCTGACACCAGCCTCAGCTGCTCACGGGGAATGGGGCTGTGGCCAGGAGGGGCAGAGAGGTTTGGGTCTGCCTGACCAGTCTGCCAGCAGCAAGATCCATTGCCAGAAGGAGTGACAGCTTTTCTGTAGGGAGAACTGAAATTGTCCAAAGAATATCTGTTCTATATGAGTCAGAAAAACAAAATGAAAAAGAAACAGAAGATGTTTTATTTGTCAACATCAGCATAGAAGTGCGGGAAATAAATCAGTTCAGTCATGGTATCTGAAGGACTCAGCGGGAAAGTAGGAGGGGTGCAATCTAGGAATACTTGAATCTTTTTTGCCAGAACTGTGGGTTGAACTTTCCTATGTAATTGTCTTTAATATCTTTATATAATTAATTTCTAAGTCGGTCACCATGGCAGCAATGGCAGATTGACATGAATGGAAATAGATGTTAGCAAAGAAGAGACTGGAAGGTAGTTGGATGTTGGTTTTGTAGTCACTGCTGGTCTTGGCCCCACCAGCTCCCAAGAGAGTGCATTCCTCTGGCAAGGGCCGGGAGGAGTTGGGCATCCTCTGCCTCCTGGGGATGGTGCAAGGCTCTTTTCCACCAAGCTGAGCTTAGGACCCCAGACCCAATGTCTTGTGTAGGGACACTGGCAGCTTTATTGTCATCTGCCTATGTTTCCTCCTACCCTTAACAGCAAAGATACATGTGCCCCCACAGCAGTGTGAACCCCCTGCTTTGCTTATTTAGTGAGCAACTGTGTGTGAAAGAAGTGAACCCTCACACTGTTCCTAAATTCAGCATCTTAGTTTCCTTCTGCACCTCAGTGCAGCTGTGATTTAATATAAGGCTGTGACTCCAAAGTGATGCTGAGTCCCTGTCCCCAGGAGGCAGCTGCCCATGTGCTGTGGCACAGACAGCAGCATGTTCTTAAGTGTCTGTTGCTGTGTTACCACGTTGTCTTTTACATTGCAGTGAAGCTCTGCAGCCCTCGGGGACCTCTCTGGCTGGGCAACAGTGGAGACAGAGACTTTATACAGAGAAATGCTCCTTGCAACTACAAAATCCTTCCAGTGTGTCTAAACACAAGCAGAACTGGACACCAAGAGGGGTTGAAGAAGCATACAGCTCTGAATGTCCCAGTGGCTTTGGCACCCTGAAGAATAAAAGAAAGCTGGAGAATTACAGTGTTGTTTAACTTGTTGTCATGCTGACAACACTCTTGTCTGAAGGATTCTTTTCATAGATGATTTTCTGAGGTGATTTTGGCTTGTGGCTGAGCAGCCTTTTCTCCTGCATGCCTACCTGCTGGGGCTGCCCTTTGGCTCTCTGTGTTCACTGGTGCACTGAGCTCAGACATTCTTCTCACCACTGCTGTTCATTTTGCACACACAGTATTCATTTTACGTGTTTTTTCTTACAACTGAGCCTGTTCCATGTTCCATCTTCCACTATAGGACCCATGTTAGCAGCACATCTCAGACAAGCAGCACCATCCTTTTTGCTTTGTACCACACCCCCTTGGTATTTGGGGCAGTTTCCAGGTCAGGTTTTAAGGTCCCAGTAACTGGAGGATGACCACCAACAGGGCTGGGATGAGGAGAGGAGGGCCCAGCAGTTTCCATCCCAGCTGGTCCCACTGCAATTGTGCCTGAAGCCACTGGAATGTGGGGAGAAGGGGTTCCAGGGGGTTCTGGAACCTCAGAATTGTTGCACAGAACTCAAGACATCATTTCCAAACAGCAGCCCTCTGAAACCCTTTCACCAGGTCTCTGGGAGGAGAGCAAGGTGGAGGAAGCTGCCAATGACACAGGGCTGTCCCCTCAGCTCTGCTGTTGGCCGCTTCCCCGGAGACTTCCCACATCATTCCTCCTCACCAGCCCCAGACCAGTCTCCACAGATAACCAGAAGCTCTTTCTGTGGGTCAGACCTTCGTGGGTTGGCCACACCACTTCACCCATCCTGGGCAGCAGGTCCCCAGCCAGCCCTGGGGAACCCCCAGCCCCGGGGAGCCCTGAGCCAGGGATGCCCAGGCTGTGAGAGCTGGGCCAGGCTGGCTGCAGAGGGAGCTGCACTGGGCATCACAACACACCCCCTCTGTGAGGAGAAAATACCCACAGCTGGAGAGAGCTGGCAGGAACAGCTGCAGAACAGCTGACTAGCTGCATATGAATTAAAACAATGCCAACTCTAGGGAAAATAAATTTCCTTTCACTGATTAATGACGCTGCAGAAGGTCGTCCAGTGAGAGAACTAAAACGTCGCTGTGGCCTTGTGGCACCGAGCAGGGCAGCTCAGAGGGAGATGCGAACACCAGGCTTTTTCTCAGACAGAAGCAAAGCCCCAAGTTGTTTCTAGAGTTAAGAGGCTGGCCAGGACACCAGAGAACCCCAGGGACAGTGGATACTGGGGAACACCTCCATGATAACTGCATCTGAAAGGTGTGGTGGGAATGGGGTTTCCTCTTATTCTGTGCCTTGACTTTCTCCTTGAAGGAAATCTCTGGTGGAAGGGTTTATATTCACCTGCGTTAACATAAACAGAGAGTGGAAAAGGAAGTTTATACTCAATGGAGAGAGGAGATGGTTTTCCAAATACACTGTTTGCTGAGTGTTATCTAAATTACCCAGCCGCACTTCGCCACCCAAGAAAGGTCTGAGTCCAGTGTGGGCAGTGGGTTCACAGGACACTGACAACTGCAGGGCTGCACTTAGGTAAAACTAATGGAGAGCAGAGTCAAAGGGATTAGATATATAACCTGCCTTCCTGCTCTAGAGAGAATCTAGATAGATAGATAGATAGACAGACAGATATTGGAGAGCATTGCTCAGCTCCCCTCTCAGGCTGCTCTTCTCCATCTGAACAGCCCCAGGGTCTCAGGCTGTCCTGGCACAGAGATGCTCCAGCCCCTCAGCATCTTTGCAGCCTCATCTGGACTCTCTCCAGTAGCTCCTTCTCCCTTTTGACCTGGGAAGCCCAGAGCTGGACCCAGTATTCCAGAGGTGGCCTCCTTAGAGCAGGGCAAAGAGGGAGGACAACCTTCCTCAAGCTGTTGGCTACACTATTCTTAACAAACCTCTGGACTCAATTGACTTTCCTGCTCATGAGGGCACAATTTAAGTTTACATTCCACCCATCAAGTGGGACCCCAGGAGCTCCTGCAGAGGCTGGAGCCCCCATCACAAGGAGGGGACTCCCCGAGGTCTCTGGCATTCTGGGTGCTGCAGAGCCACACGGGGCTGCAGAGCTCTCTGGCACAGGCTGTCTGTTGATCATGTTTCTTGTTAGCCTCCTGTGACATCGTGGCTTGTGGTTTTCCTCCTGCTCAGTGTCTTATTGGTGCTTCACACACAGAGAACTCGGGCGGCCAATTACGCAACCCATTCAATGTTAAAAAACAAAAAAAGTTGGTTTTTTATTTTATTTCATTTCACATTTTTTATTGGTTTCTAAGAAATTGAAAGACAATTTGTTTCCACTGCTATCAAAGTTTCTGCGAGGGACAAGTGCTATATCTCTAGGAGGTGAAGTTAATCAAATTGCTCTTTTTGGTTTGATTTTTTCCAGATCCATTGCACTAGTTTCCTAATCTCTTAACAAATTTCAGCGTAATTTGATAGGGACTGAAGTGTATTAACCAAGTGCAGGTTTCACCAAGGAGGGAGTCCAGGTGCTGGTGCAGCAGACACTGCTCCTGTTGGGTAGACAGATGGATGGGCAGACAGCAGCTCAGCCCCAGTCTGTGCTCACCAGCCCCAGCTCAGTCCTCAGGGGGTGACCGACTGGTCTAGTCCTACTCCTCATGCAGTGGTCTGCCAAAGTCTGTGGGATTAACAGGTGATCATCTGGACTCTCAAGTACTGCGGCTGACCCACAGCCCAAGCAGAAAGTGAAGCAGTGAACTATTTATGTTTCAGTTCCTACATCTATTTTTAATACAGCTTCAGAGATTTGCTATATTATCCTTCCTTTTTAGCGTCTGCTTCTTTTCTTAATCTCATCTCATTTTCCCTGCCCTTTCTTTATCTTTGGATCAATTTATACCATCCTTTTTATCATGGTCTAATCAGAACACACTTTATGATTTCAGATAAATGTAGTCATGGTAATTTTCCACTCCATTTAGGTCAAGTCAGGATGAAACAATTTTTTTAAATCTTATCTAGTAACCACCAGAAATGGCTCCTTGTCAAACTATCTTCTCCCTTGCTTTTCTAACTGTATTAGATTTTCATGTCAAATGTCAGTCTCCTTTTTTTTTTTTTTTTTTTTCTCAGGACATTGGATCTGTGTTGCAAGCCAACCTGTAAATGCTGTGAGGACAGGCAGAGCATCCCTCTGCTCTCCCTGCAGCATCCACAGGAGGTGGCTGACAGAGCCCTTCCCCTCTCCCTGGTCCCACCAGCACAGAACTCCAGTGGGTACCAGCCCCAAAACAACCCCTTCTGAGGTGGATACTGAAGTGGCAACCCCCGACAGCAGCACAGGCTGGGGGATGAGGGTCTTGAGAGCAGCCCTGTGGGGAAGGACTTGGGGGTGCCAGGGGCGAGGAGCTGGAGCTGAGTCAGCTCCGTGTGCTGGCACCCAGCAGCCACTGGCACCCTGGGATGCACCCCCAGCAGCGTGGGCAGCAGGGCCAGGGGGGGATCCTGCCCCTCTGCTCTCTGGGGAGATCTCCCTGCAGGGCTGGGACCAGCTCTGGAGTCCTCAGCAGAGACAGGGAGCTGTTGAAGCAGGGCCAGGGGAGCCCCAGCAATGCTGGGAGGGCTGGAACTCTCTGCTGGGAGGCCAGGCTGGGAGAGCTCCAGGGAGACCTTCTAGTGGCCTTTCAGGACTTGAAGAGGCCTGTCAGAAAGATGGGGACAGGTTTTTTATCAGGGCCTGTTGGGACAGGACAAGGGGGGGATGGTTTGAAACTACAAGAGGGAGATTTAGACTGGAGAGAAGGAAGAAATTGTTTGCACTGAGGGTGGGGAGAGGCGGTCGCAGGCTGCCCAGAGAGGTGGTGGCGGCCCCAGGCCTGGCACAACGTGGGGGGGTGGGGGGT
>JANHGL010016823.1:0-13834 GCA_024611195.1 Ceyx melanurus
TATTTATATATATATATGGGGGGTTATATTAAATATATACTATATATTTAATACAAAAGATACCTATATAATATATATTCTAGATAAAGTTCTGTATAATACATATAAAATCTTATAACCAATTTGTATATCTATCAAATATATATCACATAAATACTTTAGGACTAATAAAGCTGGTACCCTGCTGATGCTAACCAGGAGAGGAAAAAAAAAAAAGTATTCCTAGAAAGGACATATTTGACCACCAGGACACAAAATGTTTGATTTTTCCCATGTGTATATTTTTTTTTCTGTCCCTGAAAGGGAAGAAAATTCTCAGGAGTACTTTGCTGCACCAACTTTAATGCTATTCCCATCCTGCTCATGATAGAACATTGTTAAATTTCACAGAGAACTTTTTTCCTTCCTTGTCTTTAGGAATTTGTTATTCATGGATTCTACAAAGAGCTGAAAAAAAAAATAAAACCAAACCAAACCCAAACAAACCATTGTAATTCACATTCATTTTATGAAATGTGATGGGAATAAATATAAGTAATTTGGTATTGCAAGAAAGCAAATCCAAATTGTTTGATGGGAGAAGCACTGTAATAAGATCACCAATGTATAGGCATTTTCCAAAGCTGTGATGTTCTTCCATGACTCTCAGAACGTTCAGTGAAATCCTGAATTTGTATCAGGCAGAGCAGATTATGAGCAAATACATTAGGATAATTGCTTGAAAAATAAAATAAAATCATTCTCTCTTGAAAGGGTTCAGTGTCTTTGTAACTACAACCAAGGCAACATTAATAGCATCTTAATTTTTTTATACCTGTAACTTAGCTTGTTTAACAAAACTCAAAGTCTACACAACCTGCTCCATTAAGTGAATCAGGTCTCATTTTTATTTAAGAATGCTACTGAGATCAGAGTTTTGAAACATGCAGCATAATTGCAGGGGTGTATTAGAACTGTCTTCATTTCTAATCGTGACAGAAAAAATTCGAGGAAGTTTATCAGAGTTCCTTATCAAAACTGTTCAACTGTATCAATAAGCTCCACTGAACAGTATGTCCTTCTGGACACCTGGAAAAGCCAGGCCAAGACTAGCACTGTTTTATTTCTCTGCTCTTTTTGCCTTGAAATACTGTCAGCAGGATTCCCTTTTAAAAGCATCATGTCACAGTGCTGTTCTATGCCAGCAAGTATGTCAATTGCTTCAGGAGGCTCTCAGCTCTCACCTGCCACCAACACACACCCTGCTGCCTGCAGCACCTGCCCAGCTCCAGATCCTGCCATCACCTCCCCTGAAGTTGCTCAGAGGTTCTGCAGCTTACACCAGTACAAGGAGTTCCTGACAGTTTATTTCTCCTCTGACACTGCAGTAAAAGGCTATTTTAATATCACACCACACCCCCTACCTCCCCACTGACTTCATCATTTAATAACTGTGTTGGGCTTGATTTAAACTGGTGATGCTAGCTTTTATTTATATACCAGGAAAGCATTGTGAGACTCTAGTGAGTCCCCTGATCCTCTAACTGATCTCTCTCTTCTGCCTGTTCCTTCACATCTGTTGATGAGCTGAGTTTGAATGATTTAATTTATTTTACAATAAATCCTTTTATGCTTTGGTTATGTTAGGGGCTCACTCTCTGTGGTAACTGGAGTCATTAAAGGATGAAATATGAAATCTTCAGTAAACGAGGCTGAAAGTAACTCACTGCTTGCAAATGATAGGCTGAATCCTGTTCCAGGTGTACAAATGTGTTTGCAGATTCTTCCTCCCATATAGAAATTCAGAGAAATAGTGGGGAAAGTAAGGCTTAAAGTTGTCTTGATTATTTCACTTCTTTCCTACAGAAGAAAACAACAAAAAAAACAATCAATACATTCTTAGCCAAACATACACTAGCTGCATTACCATGGACTTATTTTAGAGTTTAAGTAGGAGATCAAACAGATTGGAATTAGAAACATTAAATCTCCTCTAAGTCACGGGATGAAGAGAGTGAATGTGCATTAAAACTATCTCCTGGGGAGAGAACAAATATTTTCTTTGCTTGGTATGCATGCTGTTACCAGAGCAAATGAAAATAGCCACATGAGGTTGCTCAGCAATGTGCTTCCAGCCTCTCGTTCTGTTGGGCTTTGTCTTAAAGAAAAAGAATAGAAATTAAATAAGGTGTTGCATGCAGTCAGGCATATCTAACAGTGAGGATGCATAGAAAAGCAGCACATATAATTAGGATTGAACAGACCCCCTCGAATTTGTTCAGTGACTGGCTCTTGTACTGTGTGGAGACAGGCTGAGCCAACTGCAGTGCAGGTGGAGGCTGCAGAGCAGCTCCCTGTGCCACTGTCCTGGGGGGTTCCACTGCCAGCCCAGAAGATGCTCTGATGTAGCATTACCCATTGGTGTGGAACACTAATAAATTCTAGAGCTGTCTTCTGTCCATTCTTATGACGTGGGAAACTTGTGCAAAGACTTAAGGCTGATATCAGTCAGCCACAGCAAGTTCATCAAGGTTCATCATTCATTCATTTGAGGAATGGTGCAAATAACTCTGAGCTGGTGCTCTGCCAGTGCCACCTGTGAGCACTGGGGTAAAAACCACCGCAATTCACTTAATACCATTATGAACTGGGCTTTGAGCACTGCAGCAATTCCACTGTACACTGAATATAGTTATAGTCTATAGGATTCAGTCTACTTACTATAGATTGCCATTTTACTTGCATCCCATTGCCAGTTCAACAGAAAAAGCACAACTGAGAAGGATAACCAGGTTTCTCATCCTGCCTTGACAAATGCTTTTCCTTTCTTTGTTTTTTTTCTACTACCCATTGTGTTACCAACACCTAAAACAAAGCTGCTATGGCTACTCCTTTTCAATAAAATTTGGCCCAGGCACTTCCATAAAATCTTTATTTGGTCCTAGAGAATATAACTTGTGTTCCACTGGTCATAGGGTTTGTTGTTAACACTGATTTATGGCTTCAATTCCCTCATTTGTCTACTATAGGTATATTTTTTAAGTTCCAGTGGTATGTTTTTGACTATAAATTTCTGTTAAACCCATTCTGCACAGAGCATTACACTTCTTATTTATTGTAATACCCCACAAATAAATACCTAATGATTTTATGGTACCAGAGTGTCCTTGGAATCAGCTAAAACCATTACTAACAATTCTTCCACATCTTTTTCTCAAAGTTCTCAATACATATTCATGGCACAGTGATTTTTGGTTTCTTAAAAGAGCAAATTACATCTTATTTCCCAAATGACTGCAAAGCTCTTCTTAATATGCATAGACCAAAACCAGCAGAAATGTGGAACTATGCTTCAAGTGAGGCTGTTCTATGGGAAGCATGGGAATGGATAAAACAGAATGTATGAGCTCACCTGCAGAAGTGCCCCTGTTTTTCACAGGGTAATACATCCAGACTCATAGTGGTGGATTAACAAGGACATTAGGATGACAAAGTCTTGGCTCATCAGGACAATAATCAGGTGATTTTACTAGAAGTCAAAGTTTGAAGCACCAGGTGACAGAAAGAGGAACATGTGCTCACCTGTGGCTGTCAGCTGGTTATGGTGTGTGCCAACACTCACCCCCACAGGTGACACACCTCAACAGGACCTGCTGAGCCCAGCATTCCTAACTCAGGAGGTGTGTTTGCATGATACAAAAGCTCTGCTCTCTTTGCTGTGTCACACTGAACAGACAAAACGCTGGCTCTCTGGCACCTCAGTGATTCTGCCAACTGTTAGCAGCAGCAAGAATGGGTTATTTACTGTGTAAACAGTGTTCCAAACAAAACCTGGTAGCATGTCAATCAGGGATTGTGGGCTAGGAGCTGCAGATAGGATATTATACCTGCCCTGAAGGTGTAATGATTTCATCTCTGTTCCTTATTGCTTAGGCTGTTTGGTTTGGTGGTTTTTTGGTGTTTTTTTTTTATTGAACCGTGCACAAAATCTCTAATAAGTAAAAGCTGTTGAAGGATGCAAGTGAACTCCATCTGATTAATACAAAACCAGACCAGGTTGACTGGGACTTTGAGCAACCTGGTCTAGTGGAAGGTGTCCCTGCTCATTATGAGAGGTTGGAACAAGGTGATCTCTATGGTCCCAACCCAAATCATTCTTTGATTCTGTGACATTTTTATAAGTGAGCATGCTAATTCAGACCACATCACTAAAAGAGATGATGAAAACACAAGACAAGCATAAACCATGGAACTAGATTCAGAGATCTGCAGAAGAATCAAAGCTGCTTCAAACTTCAGCAGAGCTTAAAACCATGAAAAATCTGATTTTCTTTTGCATAAAGAAAAACCTGTAATCCAATGTACCCTTTAACTATGACTCCATCTGGGCAGCAGAGTTATAGATGCCAGTTGTATGTTTTGACCAAAGCATGTAAACAAAAGGAGAGCCTGTGGTAAATGGGCTGCAGGATGTGAAAGAAAAATAATGGAAAGTAGCTGAATGACTAAGACATCACCCCTGTGCAGTCATAAACAAGAGTGTGCCTGGAGAGGAAAGAAATAAATCAATTAAATAAATAAGATTAAAAAAGTAAAGAGAGAGGGTATGAGGATACTTAGTGATTTAGAGGATCAAAACTGAGCATGGGTACTTGTTTTCACAAAGCATTCCAGAGGTTTTTGAGAAATCCTCCACACAGTTTAAGACCTGGGCTATGAAACTGCACAGTTATAATACATCATACACAAAATGATGCCAAACAGGAGCAGTAAAATATTTGTCAAAAACTGAAAGACAGGAAAAACTGAAAGTCAAGGAAAATGTGAGAAATTTCCTACCATTGCACTTGCCTTTTGCTGAAGATGGGCATCCAAGATCCTCTGTCACCTGCACCAAGCTCTCACACAGGATCAGTGGCACTCCCCTAAGCTGATATTTATTTATCCTTGAGGGCAACAGCAGCATCCAGACATCATCCCTTCCCAGAGTATTTATATGGCTGTCAAAACATTTCAGTTATTCCCTTAACTGAGTGGGAGATGAAGGTGCCAGAGAGATAAGACAGCTAAATTAATTTATGACAAATATTATTTTAACAGAACTAAGGAATGGAAATACAGCTGGAAAGCAACTGCAGCAGAACAACAACAGAATATCCATCTGTACCTGGAGCAGTAGCCAGATGAACAGGAATGTTACAAAATGGTGCCTACTTGAAATCAGAATTGTATGAAGGTCATTTTACCTTTCCTAAATATATAATTTCTGCACAGAGTTCTCAGTCCAGGAAATCTAAAAAGTAAACAGACATTCCAAAGGAGCTGGGGAGAGGGAGTGGAGAATACTGCAACAAGCAACAATAATAAAAAGCAATTGATACACGTGTTTTTCTATATTATACATTACACATTGGTGATTTCTCTTTAACAGAAAGCAGTCAGGCTGGTAGATAAAACCAGCAGGGTCACAAATTCTAATTTAAAAGAAGCTAACAAAAAAGGACTTTGATCTTGTACAGATTTAAGAGGAGTTCAGAGTAGTACAATACACATACCAGAGAAATTCCCATGATACTCAGCTTGGCATATGCATTTACAGCTATCAGTGTTCAAATATCCTTCATTATAACACTTTTTCCCCATGGCAGCATATTATTTGGTTCCTCCATATCTGGGGAGGTGCTGTGAAGATTAAACCAGTTTCAAAACATTTTTGTATAAAACAGTAAGTATTTATTTATGCTTAAATTTCTATGCATTTTGTGAGACTCATTTATATCCAGGTTGTGCTGATTTTACAGTTGCTCACTCAACAAAGCAGCAGCTTTGGGAGTTCACTGTAATTAGCTTTTATGAATCTGTCATTATTCACAAACCATCTCAGAATAAATGAACAAAAATATTTTTACGCATTCATGTTGTTGAGTACTAAAAATTTGGCAGCTCATGTATAATTTTCATGAAACTTAGAAAAACCTATGCATTTTAAAATATGATTCTGCTGCAGTAACTGGTCTGTTTTCATAAGTGACAGCAATTACAATAATTGTTATTTTTTAATCTTATGCTTTTCTGCTACAACTAAAAAATAATTAGTGTCAGTTACATCCATAAATATGGCATTGTACTAGCTTGAAAAAAAAAAAAGTAGTGATCCAAAGAGATGGCATTTAACACCTTTGTTCCATTAGCTGATGTGGCACTGATCCATTTCCACAGCCATAGGTGCAGCAGTCACTCATTCCATTCTTCTTGTCTTGCTCTTGCAAAGAACTTTTGTGTTCTGATCAGTTCATTTGTACTTCATCCTACATTCTCTGAGTTTAATGGCAAAGCAGTGCCCGTTGATTGCAGTGATACAGAGCTATGAATCACAAAGGTTTCCCATTTCTCAAAAGCAAGGCACACTGGCAAATATTTAACTGCAAAGCAATTTTAAATATTTCATCCCATGTCTATAGATTTACTGAAAGTACAGCAATCCCAGTTGGAAACAATTACAATCACTCACTGCAGTGCCCACATTTAGCTTGGCACAAGTCTAGCTGTGTTTGTGGGCAATTTGCTTGATGCATTCCAGCACAGAAGGGCTCATTAGAATGTCTGCAAAGCTCTGTGAAGCCCAGAGTTCAGGTGACAAGAAGTTAATGAGGATGCAATACCTGTGTGAGTGTTCAGGAGTTTCATCTTGCCACAGCAAAACTTCCTTGCAGAAATATCTGTATTTATGGAACAAAGGATGCTCTCTTCTTTATGGGCAATTTTCCCTCCAATGGTTATTCCTGAATATTCTTCCTGAAGTTCTTCCCAGAAAGAACACAGCAAGGATTTGGATCAATTTTGGATTGTGCAGTACCACCCAAGAGCTCTGCAGCCAAATTATCTATGACCAGTGTCAGGCAGGCAGGCCTAAAACCAGTGGTGCCAAGACAGCCCAAAATCTATTTTTATGCTCTCCTGAGGGCCCCACATTCAGAGCTGCTGAAATAAGGAAACCAGCAGCAGCTGCATAATCAATTTATGTAAAATCATTTGGAAATTATTAAGTCAGAGATTCAATAAGATGGTATCAACTGACTAAATCATACTTTTTTTTTTCTAGTCATGTCACACCAAATTTGGACCACTGTGTCTAAATCAGAGCATTATGGGTCTTACCAGCACCTGTTTGAGAGATGCCAACTCACAGCAGCCTTAGGCTGTAATCATTCTGGATTCATGTTTGCAACTACTAATTCAGTAACTGTCCCTTAATCTTCCAGGTCCTGGTTCCACAGACTGCTCCAGAGACACTGCCAGAAGAAATGGCAATTGCTCTCATGGGAAACACTATCAAAGGAGCACATGAAGTTCACCCTGCTCTTGACATCTTGGAACAGGGGCAGATATTGGCCATGGCAGCATAGTCATTTTCACCAAGTGCCCCAATTTAACAATTCACCCAGTGGATTATTTTTCTAGGTAGTCAAAGAACTTCAGGACACAGAATCATGGAATGGCAGGGGTTGGAGGGGGCCTCTGGAGATCATCAAGTCCAACCCCCCCTGCCAGAGCAGGGTCACCCAGTGCAGCCCACACAGGAACAGATCCAGGTGAGTCTGGAAAGTCTCCAGAGCCTCTCTGGGCAGCCTATTCCAAGCTCTGTCACTCTCACAGGGAAGAATTTTTTCCTCATGATGAGGTGGAATTTCATCACACCTGTGTGCAGTTACAGTGGTTAAGGACACACAGCTCTTAGACTTCAAAGGACAATCTATTAGAAAATAAAAGAACAACTTTAGAACTCAGCTAATATAGGTAACACTGTACAAGGATTAGGTTTGGGTTGCTTTAAAGGTAAGGAAATATTAGGATATTGGTGCCCTGCTCAGTTAAGCTAATGCATCAATGCCTAGCTGTTATATAAAGAAAACCCAAATGACTGTGAGAAGTGCTGAATAAAAGAACATACCCCATACCAGAGAAAAAAACTGAGTGATTGTGATTTGCCTGAAAATGGCATGCAAATTAAAATGTGAATGAAAAAAAAACAAACCAAAAATATATAATGCAAGTATAAATAACTGAAAATAATAGGCACTTAGGGCTGGCCAGACATAACTGATGTTATGATAACACATTATTAGACAATTTCTATTACTGACAGTAAATATTCTAACAGAAAAGCACTATATATAATTCAGGAGAAATAAACACACAAGGTTAATTGAATAGTCTATATCAGCCAATTTGGCAAATATTAACCCAAATCCATAATAACCAGGGACCCTGTAATAAATTATTTCAGAGCTATTACATTCTATATGTTCATTTAGCAAGGTATGTCAAATGAAACTATGGGCATCAGTGGTCCCATTAAATACTCTTGTAAGAGTTCTGACCATTAGATTTTGCTGTCATGAGAAAAGAAACATTTTTCATGTATATAATATACATGGTAAGTATAAAGCACACCTGTTTGAAAAAAATAATCTCGAAACAATACGTAATCAACCTTTATCTCATAAAAAAGCTGTAATTCAGACGACTTCAAAACACTTTTGTGTTAAAATCTGATGAGGAATGATCAGAAGTCAGCACTCCATGGTTTCCATTGACAACGAGGGGAGCTGATCACATGCTTCGGCAGGAACAATGTGAGGGCTCATTATGGTTAGTCGTCTGTAAGGAAAGAACACCCATAAATACTACAGGAGATAAGGACAGACCTTGTTGTTTTGATGGCACTGCACAGTTAATAACACAGGAAAAGCTCTACCCACGTAGATGGGCTGATTCATCTTTTCCTCCCTTCATTATGAATCAGATTCTTTATTATCATTTTATTGAATGAAAACCTGACTAGAGCACAGTCAGTGGGAGTTTTGCCTTTGACGTCAGCCGGGTCAATTCTTGATTACCTCACCAATATTAAAAATATCCTTTTTATTTAAGCCTTAATCATGGTTTAACTACAGGGTTTTTTCGAAGGAAAGAAAAAGATGTGGTGGATGAGAAGCTCAACACAAGCTGTCAGTGTGCACCTGCAGCCCAGAAAGTTGATCGTGCCCTGGGCTGCATCAAGAGCAGTGTGGCCAGGAGGTTGAGGGGTGTGATTCACCCCCTCTACTCCACTCTGGTGAGACCCCACCTAGAGCACTGTGTCCAGTTCTGGAGCCCCTAATACAGAAAAGACATGGAGGTGCTGGAACCTGTCCAGAGAAGGTCCACGAGGATGATCATCTCCAATTCCTTCTGCTGCTTCCCTCAGTTCTGTCTTGTAAGTGACACTCTATTTTACAAGCAGCAAAGCAATAACTGGAAAATGTCTTAGTTTTCCAATATGCAGACTATGGTACCCCAAACAGTTCCCCTCCACCCCAAAGTTCAGAGCAAATTACATTCTGGCAAATCCTCCCACGACACATCCCATCACATCCAGGCATGACACCATGGAACTGGACGTGCCTGTCGAGGCATCACACATCACAGAGCAGTGTGCCAGTGAATACGAAAGGGCAATCTTACAAACTGGGGTTAACAGCCAATGTGGCTTCACTCAACAAATGTTTCACCCCAGTCTTTGTGAGTAACTTGCAGACAACAATGCCAGCTCACAGGCAAGCTGGAAATAGCCACCCCTAAGCCTACACTCACTGCTGCAATAAACAGGCACTAAGCACTTGACTGGCTCAAATAATATTTTCTTTCTTTAGGCAACTGTCCCTGTAATAAAGATGTCTCCAATATGCACATCTGCCTGCAGGAGTCACTTCACATTTTCCTCTTCATAGACATGGCGAAATGAAAAATTAAGTTTGATAAGGTCTGTGTGTGAGAGTTCAAGACCCTGAGCTGGAAATCACCAGAGGCTGTCAGGGTATCCTGGCCTGTTTGCCCTACACTCCTGTTCCGCCCTAGACATGTGCTATAGGACACAGTTATAGAGAGGACACTGGGCTAGATGCAGCTTTGATCTGATTCAATTTGAGTACAGCTATTTTCTTATCTTAAGTGATAGTTAACACACTCACCTGCACTGAGTCAGCAGCACAGAATCACCACCAGTTCCAGATACAATGTCACAGAACAAGCTGGTTATAAAACTAACAAAATTATTAGTCACAATAGCACAGGAATAAAAGAGCTTCTGGAGCAATCCTTGACACTTTGAGAATTCTTTACAATCTATGACACTGGCTTTTTATTTCACAATTTCACATTATTTTTATCTGAACACTAAACTGCTGAGATATTCCTTCATGTGTTATTTTTCTGTAGCATCTTGACAGAATCTCATCAGCTGATTCACAAGAACAGGTTAGTTTTGTCCTCCTAATTCACCTGTAAGGCAGTAACAGGTACAAATCATCAGAGTTCTGACAACTAAGGTAAAAGCTTATTCAAAATATATTGACCAAGAGAACTTAAATTGATTACCCTACAGGTCCTTGGAGGTGCTGTATACTCTGTGGTCAAATCAAATACAGTGTGCCAATACTTCATCTTTTTCCACCTCTGCTGTACACCTTACACATGACTAGCCAAATATTCAGTGTTCAAATTGTGTCTGTTAGACACCAAAAGAGAAAACCTGCAGCTGCAGCTGAGAACAAAGCCAGAGTCTTAAGCTGATGCCTCTCAAAATTTAGTGCCTAGGCTTTAAAAGCTTTTAAAACTCTGGCTCAATTCCTTGTTTCTCTCTTTCTCACTTTGGTACATTCACCACCACTGGGATAACACAGGAAAAGCTGCCAGAACATAAAGTTTTCTTTCAATTATTTTCATTTTAATTTATTTTATTTATTAATCCAAACTTCATTTTTAAGGCTTTCTTATAAACCAGAACTATGATCCTTTCTATTCCAGATGGAAAATGTTTTGTTAGACTAATTCAAGCCAAATCTTTACTTTCAACTCCTAACACATGAAAATGTCACATGAAAAGCATTAGGTAGGTTTAAGAAGCCAGGGCACTGGCACACCTGGTTCAGGCTGGAGTCACTCACTGAGCTCTTTCAGCAGGTATTTTGTATGTTTTGCATTTGAACCTTACAACAGACAGTCAAAGGCTGTGTTGTGTCATATAAACAGCCAATGAAAACATGACATATTTAGTGCTAAAAACTCTGCCTTTCTAAACTGAAAATCTACCTGCCAAGATGAAGACTGACCTGGCTGGGTGTCCACATCTCACACATGCTGTCCTTGCCCACACCAACTAGAAAATGAGCAGAAACATCAACAATTATTAAGCACACATATTGCATTTTGGAACCCATTAGAGAAAATAATGGTTAAATTACCTATGTGTAATGTCCACAAAGAGGATCCAACTACTGCTCAAGAACTTACACCATTTACTTCACCCCAGCTTTTCAAAGGCAGGTGGATGTGCTTGACCAGCTTAAATAATTAAACAGTATACTTGCTATTGGCAATTGAATTGGTCTTTGGGTCCACCTCAGCATGATTTCAGAGAATCCTGAAAACAATGAACACTGTATGCTCTGTGGATAAAGGGACCAGAGCACAGCTAACAGTTCTAGGGATTTGTGTCTATTGCATGAATTGGTCAGGGTCATATGTGAGCCCCTGCAAGATGCTTTTACAAAAGGCTGTAGGTTTCACACAGAACCTGCAGGGATTTCCTATCCTTACCCAGAGTTCATTTGTTCCATTGGAAGGAGGCAGTCCTTATGGGAACATGTCATAAGGAATATTGTATGCATCCCTCTTTCTTATAGACAGACATTTGGTTTAGGCTTCACATCAAAAAATAACACTTTTTTACAATTAGAAAACTTTTAAAGCATTTTCTAAATACTCATCATAAGCTTCCTATTTATTGCTCCTGCCTCTTCCCAGGAAATACATTAATAGAATAATCACACACCTTTGTGTAAAATGCTCCAATATTTTTGGAGCATTAAAATAGGAAAGGTACCAAAAAAACAGTAGCCTGCAAAAACATGTATTGAATGTATTTCTCTGGGTATGTATAAAATCATCTGAATTCAACACCTTCAACAAGAAGATTAAAATAGTCTTATATAATAAATTTTAAATAAGCACCTTTATTTGAACCCTTCAAAAGTTTTATTTGCAAACTGACTTGCTGCCCCATGGATGAGGTGAAGTCAGACAGGCCCCTTTTCCCAGAAACACAGCCATGCAGCTGTGAATGTTGCCAGCACAACTGGAGAGGCTTAGCACCACCAGCAGCACCCAACTGCAGAAACACTGGCCCTACTCAGAAGAAAAACATAAAGGCATGACTTTAATCCTATTGATTGCATCCAAAAGCTCCAAGTGCTTCATACAACATTCATTAACCCTCCCCACAATTCTGTGAGCTCAGTAAGCATTCCTGGTGTTTTGCAGATGGCAAAAAAGATCAAAAGCAATGTGTCCAGAGCCAGAGAGCAGCTGAGGAGCAAAGCCCAGAGCTCTGGATGTGAGGCCAGGCTGATCAGGCACTGGATGGGAACTGAAGGTGTGACAGACACTTGATCACAGATATGTTCTCACAGGCAGAACTACAAATAGCAGCAGCCTCAGGGCCAGGGGGTCTTCAAGCTGTATTTTAGAGCAGCTGATGATATGGTTATATACAGAGTACAACTGCTTTAGGTCCCTGGTTAGTGATGTGATGATGTGAGATTTGGGTGAGGAGTGGCAGAAGGAAGCTTATTCAGCTCATATTAAAAATAAAGATGCAAATATTTATGCAAAGACAGCTGTTACCTGGCAAACCATATAGAAGTTTTATTGCAATTTTAACACTATTGACAAATCTGTAACCACAGTATTATGTTAGATTTAAATTGCTCTTCAATTCAATGTGGCTGATTCCCACATGGAAAGGTAAGAGAAAAAAAAACCAAAGCAAAATTAAAAAATACATACTGTATATTAATCTTAAGTGTTAGTGATTTTTTTAGTAGTTTCAAACTACTTTATAGGTCTATCTTTGTAGAATCTCCCACAAAAAATGCAGCATCTTTTTTGCACTACTAATATTCTGACATCTTAACAGACATTTGGTTGTTTCTTTATAACAAGTGTTAGCACCCTTTACACAGTTGACCTGATGAGTATGGTTCCTGGGTTCCTTGCTCTAGTTCACTGCTTAGGAACTAAAATGCTCCCTGTAACAGAAGACAGACCTTTATCCTCCAAAATGTCTGTATGGGAATAGTTTCACTGAAGCTGACAGAGAAAATGAGATGGTGATGTTGCACTCAACCAAAACCAAGGCCAATTTCAACAGGCATTGAACCAGAATCTCCCCATGCTTCCTGTTTGGGGACACTTAGAAAACTCAGCCTTTTGGGATACACTTTAATTTTGACAGCACTTACCCTTCCTCCTTGCAATCACACACAAAGGACCTGAGGCAGTGCAAAAGTGCACAAAGAATGCAGATTAACCTACGCTTTTTTACATCCAAACATCCAAAGCCCCTCTGCTAGGAAAAGGCTGTTGGCAAATCTTGGAAATAGCTGAACCCTGAATGTTGTTACTGTCAGTAGAATGGGTGTATCTAAGGGAAATCCAAATTGCTGTTGTGTACCTAAATAAGAAATACAGTCCAGCAGGCCCTTTGCCCATACCCTCTGGGCAGTCAAAGAAAGCTCAGTGCTCAGATGAAGGGATTTCCTGAACACATATTTAAAACATGCAACTATGAGCCAAGACAAGCAACCTATATGATGTCATTAAATCTATGCCAAATAATAAATAAATGCCACAATTCACTCAATTTGCTTAAATATTGGCTTAAAATGTTACTTCCCACATAAGTATGTGGATCATCCTAGGAATCTGTTACAGAAGCTAGAGCTCTATGTAATATATAAGTAATATTATAAGT
>JANHGL010016824.1:0-37357 GCA_024611195.1 Ceyx melanurus
AAATCATCCTTTCAAGCCTCCTAAGATTTATTATGCATGTCAGTATTAAAACATTAGAAGGTGACACAAAAATAACCCCGACCTCGTTGCTGCTGATCATGTCAGTGTGGGGAGAGGAACCCCCACTGCTGACCCACTTACTGCTTATGGCAGCAGCGAGGGGCTTGAGGGGGTCTCTGTCCCCGGGGGCTCTGACCCTGGCCGCAGGACGCGAGGGGAAAGCTCTGTGTGGGTTCTGTTGTGGAACGAGGGCGTTTCCCTCGACCCTCCATCTCCAGCCCGCTATCAGTAACGGTGCCGGGCACAAGAAAACAAGCACATGCTCTCTGCGTTTAGTTGCCACTTCCAATAATCACAATAATAATAACGACAACAACTGTTATTATTCATCTTTCCCCCAGCGTCGCTGCAGCCTCACAGAAAGAGGCACCTTGTTCTGCCAGGCAACGGGAGGATGTCAAGGGCTATTTTATGATCCAAATGGGATCCCTTTCTGCTCTTGGCCACTTTAGGCGGGCACGAGAGGTGAATGAAAATACAGAATTATTTCCTGGGGTAAGCACAGGCTGAGGTGGAGACACCCCTGATGCCAGGAACCTGTGTGGCTACTACTATTATTTTTTTTTTAATGGAGCAGCTCTGGTGCTGCCTTTCTGCTCCACAAACCAAACGACCTTTGGTTTAGTTTCAGTCAAAGAGAATTGATGTGAAGCATTTTTTTTTTTCATTTGAGGCTGCAGTTATTACTCCTTTTCTATTTTTTCTTATAATAATAATAAAAAAAAAACCCAAACAAACCAAACCAGGAAAACAATATTCCTGTTTCTTCCATAAAATTGAATTGTATTGGAATTGAAATGGAGGATTTTGCAACAAATCTCCCCATGCAAACGTTAGAATTCCTCCAAGGAACGTTTTTGGAAGGTCAAAGAAATGCACGTTAGGGAGCTGCTGTGCCCTGCCACCAGGGTCCTGCACCCACAATGCTATGAAAGACCACGGCCACAGCATCTGGAGTGTCCCCACAGATAGAAACCATGGAAAACTTCCTTCTGGGAACAGCTTTTCATCCGAAAGATTTCCCTTTTTTGCGCACAGCCAATGTGGATGTGCTCAGGAGATGCTGCTGCATCAGCACTTTCCTGGCCCAGCTGGGGAGTGCTGGTGTCACCCCCCACTGCCCAGGGGGGCCCTGGGAACAGAACCATTCACCCTTCCTACGATTCATTGGAAAATGTAGAAGGTTTGGGGGTTTGTTTATAATTATTTACTCCTCTCTGCTATAGCTACTTTCCTTTGCAGTTAATTTTACACTGGCAGTTTTAAAACAACAATAAAAAAAAAATAAACTAAATAAAAGCTGGAAGTGAATAACGCCGAGGGTTCTCAAACAACTTGTCTGTCTCCTGCTTCCCTGGGAGGGCGTTTGCAAAATGAAAACATTTAAAGCGAGGCGCGATCACCACGAAATGGATGGAGAAATAAGGAACAAACCCACTACCAAACACACCCGAGATTAAAAACCAGCTCTCATCTCAGTGCTCGCTGTGTTCCCAGCCCAAGAGGCAGCTGGGGGAACCAGAGTGAAAAGTTCTAATAGCCTGATGCTACAGGTGATTAAAACACTGAGAAAGGCAGAGAAGACAATTATTGCCTCACTTATCAAGAGAAAGGGGAAAAGAGAGAGGAGCTGGTGCCAACTGACCCCTGAACACAGCTCAGGGTGCTCTGCCCAGCAGCTCCCTGGGCAGGCTCTGGCTCCTCGCTCCTGCCAGGGCCATGCTTATCCTAGATAATAGCAAATATTTCATCTCTGCTGCCCTGCCCACCTCCAGGACACCAAGTGCTCACCTCACCAGCTCCTGGTGCCTTCAGCTCTGGCAAAACACTTCAGTTCCCCAGGCCCAGGTTTGACTTAAGTATTTGCAGACCATGCTGGTAAATATCACTGGGAGCAGCTGGGCATCCTCCCACCACCTGAAGCGTGTGACCTTCTGCCTCCTTGTGTTTGTAAACACTCTTGTGTTTTCAATGAGTACAACAAATAATATCCTCACGGTAAATATTGTAGTGATTTATCATGCGATGTCTTGACACTGTGAAGGAGAAAAATACAAACTTAGTGCTGTTGGCAAATATCCCCCCAGGTGCTCCCAGTGTTATCTAAACAGCCGGTGCAAAGGCTCCAGCTGCAGAGATGGGAGCGTCTGTCCCAGCACCAGCACTGGAGAGATGCCCCAGTGCTCCCCACCACGGCCAGTCCCAGCCCTCCCCACTTCCTTAAGCTCTGGGGACAGTGCCACCCCCCAGTACCTTTTCCTCAGCAGGGCTGGTGCTTTGCCAGGCGACAGCGGCCCCAGGACAGCCCTGCCCTGGTCATGGGAATCCTGACCTCTGTGTCCCTTCTGCACATCCTTCTCCTCAGAGGAATGTCTCAGTGCTGGGAGCGGAGTGATAATTATTCTTTAGCTCAGCTCCAGACGAGGCAGCAAAGTCAGCTGGCAGTTAATTTAACAGGACTTGGATGCACTGCCAGCTCCACCTTTCCTTACAATCATGCTACCTTGGGTCAGAATTGTTCTTCCAGTTCCCAGTGGTTACCTCTGCACGGCCGTGTTTGTGTTCCCGTCCCACCCGTGCAATTAGTGTGCACACTAAACGGCGTTCCAGGATGCTGCCCATCACCCTGGCCTCTGGCCACCGCACGCAGGAGCCTTTCCAAGGGCTGCAGCGTTGTGGTGAGGTGCTGGGTGGGTGCCAGCACGTGTGAGGAGGTTCCTCATTAATTTTGGGGGTGCCTCAGCGAGCTTCTGAACCGTCCCAGTCAGGCACTGGGAAGCGAGCAGGATAATCACGGCTGGCCACGCACCGGGGAGCAGCTGAGTGCCCGCTGCCTTTGTCTCCCTTTCCCTCGGCTCGGGGCGTTTCACATCCCTATTGACAACGTGTTTGGGACATCCAGACATCGGAGTGACAGTGGCATTTCCATGACCTGAGCCCAGGCTCTGGCGGCGCGGCTTTGAAGGCACGAGCTGTCCGTGGTCATGAGTTCGACTTCATGGGGCTGGTAAAGAGCGCGTGACGAGAACAGCAAGTGACAAAGTGTTTCTGCAGAGCGCGATGCGGCCTGGCAGGGCTGGGCTCCGCCAGCCCCCGGAATGTGCAGCGTTCATTAGGAGCTGGGGGAGAAATTTGCTTCCTTCGGAACAATGCAAACCAGCGAAGGAAATCTTTCTCATGCGTGTGCCCCCCGAGCGCCAGCACTGGCACTGGGGGTGGCGGGGCAGCAATTAAACCCCCCCCAGCTCATCAGCGGGTGCGTTCATTAGAGCGGCTGCTGGGGAGGGGCGGGAGCGTGCGCCCCACGCTGCTTTGGGAAACAAAATGCCAGGGCCTGCTGTCGTGGGCGCCTGGCACCTCCCCCTGTCCTCATCGGAGAGGCACTTGGCTGCCGGGGTGGGCACGGAGAGGTCTGCTAGTCTGCATGCTCCTTGGGGAGGACTTGTCATGGGGATGGCACCAGAAGCAGGTGGCACTGGTGTGGGCAAGGGCACTTGGCATTGGAGGGGCTCTGCGAGCCCATCACCCCTGAGCTGCTCCTGCTGCACCATGTCTTGGGTATGGCCCTTTGGAGGAGCTGGTGGCAGGATCTGGGTTGTTCCTGGATCCAGGAACAGGGCTTACCTCCCCTTGGCAGGTTTGGAGGTCCATCAGGTCGTGGTCAAGAGGGACTCTGCAGGCAGCAGTGGCATCTGCCAGTCCCCCGGTGGTGTTTGATGGGGAGGGACGAGCCAAGGGAGTGCTGGAGGTTTGGAGGGAACTGCCAGCCCCGTCACACCGCTGCCCTGCCTGTGGAGCTCAGGAGCCCAGCTGGGAGCAGGAGCCAAGAGCTCACCGGGAGCCTGTGGGGCCCTTCGGGATGCCTGTCGGAGATGCTGTGTAAACAGTGGCAGCCCAGGACCATCTGTCAGGTTGAAGTGTAAACACCCCGCTGCGGTAGCCGGGAGCCCCTTTCCTGGGAGCAGGGCTCCAGGAGATTGCAACGCTGCCGGGGATGTCTGAACTCATCTCCCTGGTGCCCAGGGGACCGCCGCAGCCGCCTGCAAACACACTGACCCTCCTAATGAATTACACAGACCATTAGGGCCCTGTGGCCTCTCCACCACTGAGTTTCCTCTGCTCCGTTAATTCAGGATTCCTCTGGATTGCATAGGATTTGGGTTTAATTGAAACACGCTCTGCTGCTGCCCACTGCTGCTGCCTGGAGCCGCAGCCAGAACCTGGCCACGTGTGGGGCAAGGCTCAGCACCCCCTCACTGCTCCTCTGCCCTGGGCTCTTGGAGGAATGAGGGCAGAAAAGAACCGAGGGACCATATATTGGGTGGCTGCAGATTGAGGGGACCACTGGGTCCCAGTGCAGGGGTGCTGGGTGTGCTGCTTGCACATACAGTGAGCTCAGGGAATTAATGCCATAAGGACAAGGTGGAGCTCTTTTGATGGTTGTCTGATCATTGTCTACTTGACTTACTGCACGATTTTGAAGTTTCTGTCCTGATGTGAAGAAAAAAGAAAAATAAGCCTGTCCACAAAGCAGGGGAGAGGGTTTGTGCTGAGCACAAGCACAAAGGCACATGAACCACCCAGCGTGGGGCCCGGAGCTGGGTGCAAGCAGCTCCCCGGCCTCTGCCCGGAGTCTCTCAGGGGGTGGCCACCAGGGAAAGGGTTAATTTAACCAGTTCTCATGGGGTTTTGGAAAGTTCCTTTTTTTCCAGGAGGCTGCCTGACGAACACTGACAGGGGCCTTTCAGCTGAGCACAAAGGCAGCGCTCTCCCCTTGCCCTCTCCATCTCTCCCATCCAAGCCAGCAAGCAGCTATAATCTCACTAGCAGAGGCTTTTAGTGCTGTCACTTCGAGCCTCCTTTGCCGTGTGAGTGGCTCAGATCTCCAGCAATGTAAAAAAGCTAATGAACGAGTAATAAACAAGTGTAACCAAGCAGAAAGCCTGTGCGCAATAACATCTGAGCCAGCGCGGCTTTTAGGCGAAGCTTGGAGACACCACCAACAAACAGATATGTAATTAAAGAAAGTCTAATCTTCTTTGGTATCCAGAGATAAAAAAAAAAAAGGAAGGAAGGGGGGTGGGGCATGCGTAGAGGTGACAGGGAGGGGATGTGATGGTGGAAACACAAGAAGAGGAAAAGAGCAGAGAGGAGAAGGGAGGGTGACTGGAGGGAGCCAGAGGGAAGGGGTCCCAGGACGCGTGTCCCAGTGGAGTTTGCTCTCCTCTGTTTTGTGAGGGGAGGAGAAAAGCTGGAGAAGCACCCTCCAAGGTGAGCTGAGGTGTTCAGGGAGGTGTGAGGATACCCAGAGTCCATGGGGCACAGCTCCCTGGCCCTTCTCTGCCCTCTGCTCCCCCGTCCTGTGCAGCTCAGCTGGTGGGTACCACAGCAGGGACCCGCTTCTCTGGCATCTGGGTCCTCATCCTGCTGACCCAACCACTGCTGAGGATCAGTGCAAGGTGCCACCACCATCATTCATCACTTCCCCAGGCTTGTTAAAAAAAGAAGGAAAGAAACGTTGCTTTTTGGTAAAGATGAATAAGGAAAAGTTGAAGCTGTTAAAGTCATCTTCTCCCTGGCTGTTAATCACAACTACCCTTCACAGCATTTGGGGAGCAAGGACCATCCCAGAAACGAGGCCTGAGTGGGCTGCCCCCCCTCAGCTGTCCCCAGAATGGCCATTTGTGTGACAGCCCCAGATCCACCTGGAAAACTTTAGGAATGCTGGATTCCTGGTGTTTAAAACAGCAGTTCCAGCCGCTGGTAGTTATCCCATCACTGATATTAAAGGGCCTGGCCTGAGCAGTGTGACAGACGGAGTGAAACTCCACGAGATGTTATGAGAAATGACAACCTAATACCTTTTGATGAAGTCACAGTTCAACATTTTTTTCCTCCTAATTTTCAGTTAAAAAAAAAACCACCAAAAAAAATCACAGTCCCCTCTGGTTGAAGTCATAAGAAAAGTAAATTAAGGGCATCAAAGATAAAAGAAACCAAAAAAAGCCCGACATAAAAGTGAGTGGTCAGTGTGAAGACCAGCTGGGAAGCCCTGGGAGGAGAGCCAGGGTCCCGATTCAGCAGAGCTCACTCTAAAATCTGGGCCCTTCCTTTGAAGAAAATCACTGAACTCAGTGGACTCACTTAAGTGTTTGAAATTAGGTGGGTGATTAAGTCCCTCTCTGAACAGACGCCTCAGAAGTTCAGTCACGTCCTGAGAGCAGCAGAAAAACCAGCTCTGGGACAGCAGCTCTCGCTGCTGCAGGCACCACGCTGCAGTCTGGGGGGTTCCACTGAGCTGCCCCAGCCCTGCCAGACCACAGCCAACCAGCAGGGAGGAGACACCGACTCCTGCCCCCGATCGACAGCTTTCGGAGCCAAGGGCATCCCTGGCTGCACGTTACCTTTACCAGGAGCAATTCTGAGCTGATTTATCTGACCCCTGAGCGCGGCCACTCCCGCTCGGCAGCCGGGGACAGCTGTGCAACAGCTGCCAGAGCCACGGCGGGCGAACGGGGGAGAGGCATTGCAATGATTGTTTACTGAGTGCTTTAATAAAATCAGCTTAATGCGTCAGTAGGAGAGCAGGAGCAGAAGTATGTTCCTGTGAGCTCTATTATTTGAGCCTGGAAACATCTATCAGAGCCTCAAACAAAAGGAGACAAAGGATATATTGCGTTTGGTAGTTCTCCTCCAGATTGATCTATCATTGTCACGTCTGTTCCTTCCTTCCCTCTGTCTCTTGGTAATACCCTGGTATCTTTTATTATAGAATATTATAAAATGCGGGTTATTGCTGTGAATGTTGCTATTCCAAGACCAGATTTCTTCATTCAGACCCAATTCTGGCCACATTCCTTTGCAATCATGGAAGTCTCCTGCTCGAGTTAAGAACTGTGCAGGGGCACTTGCATTTTATCCACTGCAGGGAACTTAAGGGGGGAAAAACAAAACAAACCACAACCAACCAAACCCTTACAGTTTAAAAGTTCCTGAGGATTAGGACTCAGTCAAGAGGCCACGCGTGCTCTGCAGGTAACTTCATAAAAGAACAGAAAGGAGCAATATTGCTGTGCCAAGCAGATTTTCAGGGGGCGATTCCTGGAGACTGATCTGGAATTTCTGTTGTTCTGGGTTATTGTTTTTCCCTGCTTTCTGTCACTGCTGCAGGACACGAGTGTCCCAGAGCAGTCGGGAGGGGCAGCAGGAGGGCTCAGGACCCTCCCGGGATGCTGCCCACCCGTGGGAGCTGAGCTGGGCAGCACAAACCAGCCCCTCCATCCCGGGCTCTGCTCCGGGGGTATATTTAGCACAAAATTACACACTCCAGCCTTCCAATTGACTGAACCAAATGAGACCAGCCAACATTTCCTTGAAGGAGTCCTAGAGTGAGGGATGTGTCTGTGCCGTGTACAAACAGAACCACTGACACCCACTGAACATCACGAATGAGCTGGAGCCCGGGAAGCCTGGATCCCTCTGGACCCTCAGTAGAGGCTCACGCTCACATCCCTTGCCTGTCTCTGCACTGAGGAAAACACAGATGCTAAAACACCCTCCGACCAAGACAAGCCAAAAAAAGGCAAAGCCAACAAACACAAGAAGGGTCCTTTTGCCTCATTCCTATTTAAAAATCACAGCCTGATCCTCAGGCTCCCAAGCTCATGCCGCAGGTTTGAGCATCCACTGTTTTGGAAGATTTACTCTTTTTTTTTTACTTGCAAAGCCCAAGCTGCTATTTGTGACACAATATCCCTGGAAGCGACACTTCCCTTGTGCACCAGGCCAGGAACAGCAGCAGAATCACCAATGGTTGGAGTCTGCAAACAAATCTCTGCTGCTCTGTTCCCAGATCCCGTCCATCGCTTCCCGAGTGCCACGGCCACTGAACGCTGCTGCAGTGGCTGGGGACTGGAGAGGTGGGCACAGGGGGATAATGTTTTTGAGGGTTCTGTTTAAACCCTATAACACTTCTGAAGCCCTCAGGGACAGTAAAGAGCCAGAGAGCCTGACAATGAGAAAGGCCAGTCACACAGCAACTCGTTGCCACAAAGTAGTGCAGTAGCCAGAGGTATTAAAAGGTTTCCAGAACAGATTAGATGCCTTCTTTGAAGGCAGGTCCAAGAGGGGTTATTAAGCAACTCCAGAAGTATAAACCATGGCCTGGCAGAATGTGGGAGGATACATACGGGATGTCCATGACTGATTTCTGGTGCTCTTCCTTGAGAAACCACATCTGGCTGTGGATGGGAACATCACGCCACTCGAGATGCACTTTGGTCAGGCCCTGTATTTGGTTGAACAGCCCTAATTAATATCCACAAAGGGTCTTTAGCAGGGGGGCTGCGGGTGAGGGGGAGAAGGTGAGCACTGAGCAGTGCCCGGGGGGAGGATGGGATGCTGCAGGTGGGCAAGCAGGGCAGGGCACGTGGCAGCAGCAGGTCTCCCTGCTCACGTTGCCCATGCTCAGAAGGCAGCGTGGCCACATCTATGGTGGCTCCCGGATGCCTCCTGCCCGGGTCTCATCAGCTTTCCTGGTCTGACAGGCTGCCACGAGACCAGGGGGTTAATGTTTTATAGCAACATCAGGGAAGGGGAAGCAGAGGAAAAAGGTTCTCAAATGTCAACAAAAAAAAATTATCTTGTGCAAATAAACAGAATAGATGGATTATCCCGTGTTGTTTGTGCAGGGAATTGCTGGAATGCCTGCCTGCTGCCAGTGCTCCCCGAAGCTGCCGGGGGCCTGGGCTTCTCTTCCACAGGGGGCTGGCTCCAGCTGGCCCTGCTGCTTGCCCTGGGCTCGTGCAGCAATCTGCCTCCAGCTCCTGTTCCCAGGCTGGGGGCTGGGATGGCTAAAGCCACTGGGGATGTTCCAGTCCTTCATGTGCCCATGAGCATCTTCTACCTGCTCTGTGGGTGAGAAGCACGACACAGGCTCCCAGTGTCCCTGCCTCCTACCTTCAGCCTTGGCTAAATCCCTTCTCTACAAAGGAAGGCTCAGAGCTGAGTGAGAGCCAAGCAGGATGCATAAAAATGTGGAAAAGATAAAGAGCTAAATACAAATTTAATCCATGTACTTACTTTTCCACCAGAGGATCTCCAAGCACTTCCAAACAGTCATTCATCACTGCAATAACAAGTGAGGCTCGGTGCTGATGCCCACAGCATTGCTGGAGGGCATTTCAGACCCCCAGAACTCAGGGAGGTCCAGCCTCTGCATCTGAGCAGCGTTCTGCAATGGTGGGGTGCCCAGGGTGGCATGGGGAGAGCTGGAGCTCTGCATGCCACACCAGAGGGGTCCCACGCCATGACTCCACTGCCTGCTCTCACCCATCCCTGTTCCAGCTGCACCTTCCTCCTCTCCTCTCTGCAGAGAGCATCTCCCACCATGCAGCCAGCTCCCCAGTGATGAGAACTCCCCTCCATGAACATCATCCCTCCAGCTCTTCATGGCCACTTTGCACTGAGAGGGATGGAAAGCCTGTCCTTGTTCTTACACTGGATTTCAGCCTGGTTTAGGCTCCAGGTGAGAGCCTTCAGAGTGCTGTAGAGCAGTCTATATAGTAGGGAAGAGCAGAACTCCTGGGGCCCTCTGCTTTGATATCCTCTGGGTTTAATACCTAGAAACTACACTTTCATGGGAACCAAACACACAAACCTGCACACGTGGCAAGCGAAGGTCTGTGCTCTGCTGGCACGGCCAGAGAAGCTCAGGGCAGAGCTGTGACACCGCCGAATGGGAGAGGAGCAGGAAAGCAGCTCTGGTTCATTTGTTTTTCGTGACATCATGGCCTCCTCTGGCTTTTTTCACAGTTTTCCTCTGTTGTGTTTAATAGACTTAATGGATCACACAGCACTGTAACAACAACAGACCTTCAATGTTTTTATTAAAGCCATCTACAAAAATCCCTCTGCGCTGGAGCTTTCCTGCAGGGTGACTTCTGCTGAGATGCTGTTTCCATTAAGGACAATTGCAGAGAATAAAGAAGGAATGAACAAACAAATGGAAAAAAGGAAAAGCTGGGGGCGAGCGGTGGAGCCGAGCGTGCGAGCCGCTGGTGGAAAGGGGGTGCAGTGGGGCTGGCCCCCCACCTTCAGCCATGTCCCGCTGCCCACCTTTGGCTGGCACTCCTGTTCCATGCAGGGCAGCGCCAGGTCCTCCTCACCTAGCAAAACTGATCTCATTAGCCATGATGTCAGAGCTCCAGAGGCCTCCCAGTGAGATCGCAGAGGGGAAATGCCATTTTTATCCTCATTGGGTGTGACTTATTTGCTGTCTCCATTAGAGCCGTGAGTGACGCGGGGGGAAGCAGCTTCTCCCCGCGCAGGAGCGGCCTGGCGTGTGCTTCACCTTGTGATGGATGTCACCACCCGGACACTCTTGTGTTATTGGTTATTAAACATTTATATCTGCAGTGCTGGAAGCAGGTTGGCAGGTTGTTGTGCTGAGTCCTGCACAAGAAGAGTGAGAGCAGGAGTCTTTGTTCCACAGGTCGTCGTGACCTTCCTCTGGTCACGTGCTGGGGAGGATACGAGCGCTAGGAAAAGCATCAGTCCAGTGATGCAGCATCAGTGTGGAACCCGCTCCTGCTTCAGCATGTGGCAGGGGACAGCAGCAGGGGAGTGTCAGAGACATAGAAGACCCTTCTGCTCTGCACCATGGGGTGGAGTATCACCAGGGAGCTCAGGAGAGGGGAGACACTTCCAGCCCTAGATCCAGGTCCCCCGATGTGCTTCTGGGCTCTGGAGTGGCCGGAAGATGTTTGGTGCTATCAAACCAGCTGCCTTGTTGCTCAGGTGGGAAACAGACAGGGTTTGTCCAGCACAGCCCTCCAGCTGAGGCCCTGAGCTGGTCCTGCTGCTGGCTCAGAGGATGCTCCCAGGCACAGCTTGTGCAGGAGCTTTGGTCACAGCTCTCTGTGCTCAGGTTTGCCCTGCACCTGGCAGCCTGAGCATCCCTTCTTCATTTGCTGAAAGGTTCTCAGCTTTCCTTCTGCTGCTCTGACCCTTCTTCTTTCTCCAGACTCATACCTGGGCATTTTGTTTTGTGGATGCTCAGAGTTTCAAAAGGTGTTCTGTTTCTGCAGGACCTTGGGGCCTCTCATCTGGCTGCAGCTGTCATCAGACCCCTGCCCACCGTCCCAGCATTGACAAAATGATCTCCTGCAGGCTTGGGTGGAGAAAGTAAGGGACAGACAGGAATTTCTTTGAAGGGGAGGTTTCAGTTTTTAACCACAGCTTTGAACCTTCCTCCCAAATCCCAGGGAACCTGACCCAACCGATCCCATCAGTCAGCACCCACAGCTCCAGCTCTGAAGTTTACTCTTCCGTCCATACCACCATCCCAAGTAGCACGATGATGGATGAAGTCTTTCAGTCTTGCAGGTATTTTGGTTCTGAGAGCAGCCTGGTCAACCCAGGTCCGCCATGGGACATCAAATGTCATGGCCTCTGTTGTGGCAGGAAGGGAACTGGGCACATTCGGTGGGTAAATCAGTGCCTAACAAGCTGGCCTTTCATTTGCTCTGGAGCTGCTGGAGGCACCTACCACTTGGTGTGAGATCACCGAGGACACGGCAGTGCTGAGCAGGAGCAGCTCATCTCCTGCCATCCCAGGTGGCCTCAGGAAGTTTTCCAGAGCCCAGGTTTGAAGCACATGCTGCAGGTTGCTGCCTGGGTTTTTCCTTTCCCAGGGAATCTCTTTCCAACTCGTTGCCTCGTATCTATGCTCCTCTTTGTGTGCGAGCTCTCGGATACCAACGAGGAGCTCTCTAGGGCTTGGCAGCCCTGGGTAAAACCCTCTGATTTATGCCACTCTGACACTTGCTTGGCTACAACACCTAGAGAAGACCATCCTACCTGCCCTGCCAGAGCTGCTCAGTAAACCCTAAATCAAAAGAGACTGCTCCTTGCCTCCCCTGTTCCTATAACAAATCGCAAACCGTTTCCATTTGCCCGTAGCCAGCACGCTGTTCTCCTTAATGCGCTAAGCTTCCCAACATGATGTTTAGCACATGTTCCTTCCCAGTGTCCCCCCCCCGCTCAAAGGCAGCCTTATAGTCTGCAAATGGGATGAAACCACCGCGCGGCCCCGCGCCTTGGCTCCGCTCCCGCCTGCGCTGCGGATGCCAGAACCTTTGCTGCACCTTCCAAGTCATTATGCACGTTCAAAAGCCTGCCAGAAAGGCTCGGAGGATAAAAGCAAACCCAAACCAACAAACAACCCCCCCACAAAAAAAAAAACCAAAACACCAACCCCTAATGCATGTGAAGGAGAAGCAGAGGAACCGAGGCATGTCCTCCACGGAGCGCTGCCTGCGGGGCTCTCGCCACCGCTGCACAGCCTGAGAGAGGTGGGTCCCCTCCTACCTTGGCCTTCTGGGGAACAAAAGGCGTGCTTGCCCGGGGAGGAGAGCTCCATCCCCCCGTGGGTTTGTCTGGGCCGCCTGCCACCATCAACATACCCAAATCGCTGGCGAGATGCTCAGAGGGATGTGCCGGGGCAGGATGGGAAACGCGGAGATGTGGGCTCGGCCCTGCTCAGACACTGGGAGACTTATCGTGGTGATCAGAAAATGCTTCTGAAGAGTTAATGAGAGCAGATACAAAGAGCTGTGGTTGTCTGTGTAAACAGGGAACCGCAGCCACCAGAAAGGATCAAAGATGGGATATTCACCAAAAGCCGCAGACTTTTTAGTGCTCGAGATGAAGGAAAAGCTCTGGTGCTTGCATCGGGCTGTTAGAGAGCGCCCAGAGCAGCTCCAGAGGGGATGTAGGACACGAGTGCACCCCATCACCTCCCCATCTCCACCGGCCAGTTACTCAGATGGCAGCAGTGGCTGCCACTGCCCCCAGGCACCGGAGCAGAGCTGCCCAGGTGGCAGAACCCAGGACAAGGCAGGGAGGTGCCAGGAGCCTGCTCGTCTGCAGCCTGCTTCAGCCTCCCAGGATTTGAAGGAGGGAGAGGAGGGGATGGCGAGGGAGAAGGAAGGTGAGACAGGCTGCAAGGAAGAGGACAAGTGGAGAGAGGAGATAATCAACAGACAAAGAGAGTCCACACTTCTGCCAGTGTAACCAGCCCTCTGGAAATGCCTGCTGGGTGTTTTCCCCACTCCCACCATCAGGAGAGGCTGTGTGCTCACTGGGGAGCTCCTCTCCCACTCTCACAGCCAAGAGAACATCTCTGCCCATATTGGCACCTCCCTCTCCTTTTGTTTCTATTCCCTATCCTCTCAGCGTTTCAGGAAGCTGTCCTGTCGCTGTGTAGGGAAACTGCTTTCCAGCCTGGGCTCTTCTGCTAACATCAGGAGCAGTGGCTGCCTGGCACTGCCTGTGGCCACAGGGTCATCTGCTCCAGAGGAGCTGGACTGATGCTCCTGCCACAGCCCAGCAATCCCCAGCCACCCCTTGCCTGAGGTCTTGGACTTATCCCAGTGACCTGGAACTGTTTGCCATGTTCCTGCAGAAGACCTAGATTTTAATGCCAGCTGAGCAGCTGTATAAATGTTTCGTGACATTTCAGAGACAGAATAGATCATGCTGTTCAAACCTCTTCTTTCAGAGAGCATTCAAATAATACCCTTTCAGTTTAAGGGAACCTTATTTGCTTTAAAGATTTTATGATAATTTCCAACAGAGGCCATCAGACAGCCAATCTGATTCAGTCTTCCCCATCCCAGGGTACCCTGCAGGCCAGCACTCCCTTTTTCTCCGCAGGCCATCCTCCATCAGACCCATACTCCTCTGCATTCAGAGCTTCCCTGGGTCTTCAAACTCTTTCCAGTATGGAAGCAGCTATTCTAGTCATTAGCCAGCCCTTTCTGCACGCTCACAAGCCTCCACAGCACACGCCTGCCCCACTGTCTCCGGGCTGCCAGAACAGACGAGCTGAAAGCATCATCAAATTTGTTAATTGGCATGAATTGCAAAACTTCTCTGCTGAGATTTTTTCCATCTTATTTAACGAGACTGTTCCCTTGGCCTCAAAGTTTAAGGGAAAGACCCCAGACGTCTATTGAGCTTCACAAAAGGCCTACAAGTTAATGGAACTGGGCTCGGCTACGTCGACTGGGAAAATTAACTTTATATCAAGTTTTCTGCAGTAGAAATAATAATTTGAGATCTAGAGATGGTCACACGGCCCCAGTACCCCGGGGAGAACCAGCCGAGGTGACACCTGCGGCAGCAGCATCTGCAGGGATGAGCATCCTCATTCCTTCTCCCGTGCTCCCCTTCACGACCAGGTGGCTGGAGCGTGGGAGAAGGGATGAGCCCACAAGAAGAAGAGTGAGGTTTCTGGGGTCTTTCCCCCAAATATATTCAAAAGCATCGTTAGGAAAACATGTCCTCCCCCCAGAGCATGGAAAAAAGGCTGCTAAATGCTGCAGTGTTTACTGTGCTGTCTGAGATGCGGCGTTCAGCTCGACTGAGATGATCAGCTAAAGGCCAACCCTGCTCCGTCCCGCACGGCAAGTTCCAATTAGTGAGAAATACCACTCAAACATTAGCCTTTCTCTGCTTAAAAACAAACAACGTGCCAGTGCTGGTAAGAACAGAACAGCAGACGAACAGCGGCTCTATTTGCCCGAGAGCTGCAGATGAAGTCCTGAAGAGGCACAAACGGGCTGAGATTTCCCGAGCCTGGCACTGCTGAAGCCAACGGCCAAATGAAGAGGATTTCTCAAAAGCAGCCCCCGTGTTGCCCCCCTGCTGGCAGACACTGGCTGTTCATCCTCTAAACCTCTAGAGCAACTGCCTTTCAGGGTCTCTCTTTAGAGGCTCTCTCCATGCTGGCCAATTCTGGGCTGCCACCACCCAGAGAGGATTTCACAGCTCGCGCCCGGTGCCACGGTCTGGCGAATGGCATGAAGGGAATGGGAGGCCTTGGGTGGCATTTCTCATCTCTACGGAGAATTTGCTTTTGAAAACAAAGAGACGGAGCAGCCAAGCAGGGCTGGGTGGTGGAACAGCAGGAATGGACCTGGTGGGGGATGCAGAGACAGGGTGGGACGGCACACGGGGCTGGAGCGATGCTGCTAAGGCCATGTGGCAGGACAGTGATGGAAAATCAAGCTCAACTTAAGCACAGGCCTGTTCCCCCCACCCAGCTGCTGCACCTTTCACATGCTGAGTTTCCAGCCTGAACAATCTCAGTCCTGTCCTCCACATGGGGCATTTTTGCCTCAAAATCTAGTTAAAGAGCTAGAGATATACTGGAAGATTTGGGGTCTGAAAGCTGAGAGATGTGCTGGGGAAAGTCTCATGATGGGATTTTGGAGAGCTGCAGCTCAGCTGGCTCAGTCTGGGCACCACAAACACAGTCTCCAGTTGTTCTCAGAGTGAGCAAAGTTTAGGAAAACAAGACTTTAAGTTAATTACAGGTCACTCCTTTGGAACTTCAAGACCTGCAAACTCCAGTGGGTACTGACGGAACACACAATTTTAGGGGCTGGGCACTGCACCTTCCCTAAAGCCAGCTGGGTTTCTTCTCCTGCATGATCACTCCCTGTCCCCTGTGCTTGTGCCAGGGTCTGGGCACCTACCCAGCTTTTCTGCACCTCATCATGGTGCTTTTGCTCCCCATCTTGCCTCTGTAGGAAAACCCAACTCCACTACTCAAGGCAGGTGATAACTCTAGATGACATTTTATTCTAAGCAGCACTACTGAGGTGATAACATTCCTAAACCATCTCTTTGGTGCTGGACCTCCAGCATCTAGCTCCCTTAAAATTCCATTAAAGCCACTCACGGGCACAGAGCTGATGCCACTTTCTCATTGTTTGTTGATTGCAAAGACTTAAAAGCTACTGTTCTGTAACATTTCAGGGAAACAAAAACAAACCAAAACAAACAAACAACAAAAAAGAACATTTTTCACAGCAAGGTGGTAAGGCTTCCAGGTTGCAGTCAGGAGACAAGAGTGATTCCTTTTCCTAAAGAATTAAGCCCAATGCAAATGCACTATTTCCTTCAGAAGCAAGAGCTCCTTCTTAGCCAGAAGGAGGACAGAGGACAACTGAATTGTGCCGCGAATTAACCTCCAGTGATGGGACCTGCCAAGAGGCAGAGCACAAGCTGTGCTTCTGCAGAGAGGGTTCTCACTTGACCCTGCTGCCTTTGCACAGCTCTGGAGATTCTCCCGTTGGACACCCCGTCCCGGGCAGAGCTGCCTCTGCTATTGAAGTCCCAATGAGTAGAAATCACCAGTTTCTAGAAGTCACTCTATTGGCACAGGCTAATTATTAATGATTAATTTGAATTACTGCTCCCCTCCTGTGCTGGCACTGGGAGGAGCTGCCCAGAAGGAAGGTGGGAGCCGAGACTTTTCTTCCCAGGGCACCTGGCAGTGCCTGGCTCTCACCTCCCTTGGGAGACCTCAAACACAGCACACTGACCCGGACAGGCTCATTTCAGCCTGCACAGCAGCCAGGCAGCAGCCACAAAGGTAACGGTGCCTCGGTGCCCTCCCAGCTCAGCACACAGAAGCTGTGTGTTGTGCTGAGCAAAGCCCCTGGAGAAGAGCTCAGCAGACCAGAGCTGGAGCTGCTGGATGAGGCAAGGCCAGGGCTGCTCCCCGTGCTGGCAGACCCGCCCAGAGCACGCTGAGCTGATGAGGACAAAACCTGCTGCCCACAAGGCAGCATCACCTCTGCAGGCTGACAGGGATGTAAAGAGTTTCAGTCAGAAGGCAGCAGCCTCAGCACAGCAAACCAGCCCAGCACTCCTCAAGCCACTTTGCTGATATATTCCCTTCACTCCCCGTCCCTAATGCTCCTCTCAGCTCCACGTGGCTCGATGCAGCACAAATGAACAGAGCCCACAAAAGCCCTCTGAAGCCATTCCCCTGATTAACAGGTCTGTAGTGATGAAAGATATCTTCATTTTAATAACCTGGCACTAAATGGATTACAGCCACGGAACCCAATGCACGTCACTCCCCAAAGGGAGGAATGGCACATATTTGTATGTGCTGCAGGAATTGCCAAAGACTGGGACAAATGACTCAAATAAGAATCAGAAAGGGGAAAGGGGAAAGTTAGAGAAGGACCAAACACTGCAGGGACTCTCTGGAGTCTCAGCTGAGGCCAGGTGATGCTGGCAGTGGGCAGGATGGACCTGGCCCTGCCCGTGCTCAGCAGCTGTCACTGCCTCATCGTGTTCCTCCCTCTGGAACAAACACAGGGCAGCGGCACAGGGGTCTCTTGGTGCAGCCCCAGGATGTACATAGCTTATTTTTGCTACATCACTACAGTATTTCCCTTTCTTTCTGGCCACAGTAAAGCTGGCACTGCTGGAGGGCACCTCAGGGCACTTGCAGGTAGCCTGAGGTAGCTCCAAGCAGTTGAGCACCAGTCCTGCCTGCAGGTGCCCCAGCTCCAGCCCACAGATCTTACAGTTGGACTTGATGACCTTAAAGATCCCTTTCAACAAAAAAATTCTATGATTCTGTGGTTTGCTCCTCAGCTTGACACCTGGCTGTGAGCAGAGCAAAGGCTGGGAGCAGCAGTATGGGCCAGTGAGCAAGTGTCTGGTTCCCAGGCCATCCCAAAGCTCCCCTTCCAGCAAAGGGCTAAAAACCCAGGAAATGCCAGGATTCCTGCAGGATGAAACCTGCACAGAAGGTCTGGGCATTCCTCAGAGACCCGGAAGCTGGGCTGAGACCACTTAGTGTCCTGCCAGGCTCTTGCCCTTTGGCTTTAATGGCTGGTTTGTGCTTCAGAGGAGTAATGAGGACAGTGAGTGGCTCTTCCTCCTGGCTGACTCATGCCACCAGGGCTGGGGCAGCCCCTCTGGCCATCGTGGCCTCTGCTGCCCTCACCTCGAGGACCACATCCTCACCCCAGATAACCTCCGGCCGTCGGAAGGGGAGGGAGAGCTCCGGAGCCAGCGGGCGAGATCAGGACAGACAGATTATAAGGTGTTTATGCTTTTGCAAAATTAAAGTCTAGAAGGTGAGACAGGTTTACATTGGCAAAGAATTAATGGTTTGATGTAGCACAAGGGGACAGCAAGAGCAGAGC
The DNA here is from genome assembly GCA_024611195.1 of Ceyx melanurus. Classification (NCBI taxonomy): domain Eukaryota; kingdom Metazoa; phylum Chordata; class Aves; order Coraciiformes; family Alcedinidae; genus Ceyx; species Ceyx melanurus. The sequence goes on from JANHGL010016824.1 coordinate 18,081, forward strand.
GAGGGGCCATCTATCAGCGTGCAGGGATGGCAGAAGGGAAAGAGATGCAGGCATAAATCAGGTCCTGCGCAGGAAATAAGCAGGATGGATGACAGGCAGTAGCTGGTGATCTGTTATTCCCACAGCGTGCCAGGAGATGCAGAAAAAGTGCCTGGGTGCTTCTAGATCTCATTTCTGCAAGTGCATATTGGGTGTCTACAGGCTGGGCTAAAACTTCCCTGCACTTGGAGACTGCCGGGTCCCAAGGCCAGGGCAGAGAGCAGCTCTGAGTGCACCCACATGCCCAGAGAGGGGCCTGGCTCCTCCACTCCTGCTCTCACCAGGGGTCTGTGCCCACCTGTCAGCTCCATGTCCTCCAGGGAGATGAGCCCGGAGTGGTGTCCCCGAGCAGAGGAGGTTTATCCTCCCCTGGACAGCCACTGAAGTGGATTAGAGGATGCTCAGCCTGGCCTCAGACTAGACTCTAGTTCACAGTTGCCCGGCGTTGAGGTTTTGGGCCCAGTTTTATCTGGTTATTCTCCAGACCTCCCCAGAGCAGTCTCCTGTGCTGCTCTGCACTTCAAAGGGAAATGAGACCTTACACGTTTAATTGAAGCCAATTTCCTCCCTGTTGTCGGGTTAGCGAGGGGGGATTAATGGGGGCCGAGGCTCAGTCCTCTGGAGACACCCAAACATTTCAACACACAGGGCAGCCCTGGAAGGGTGGAAAACACACGATGGGGAGCTGGAGGTGACTGGGGCTGATCAGGAGCAGCTGAGATGCATAAATCTCTCAAACTATCCAGAGCTACTACCTCTCCCCCCTACTTTATTTAAGCTATGTCTTTCGAATGAAACCTGAAGCAATTAAAATCTCTTTCATCAGATGTCCTGCCTTCGATTTACCTCCTGCTTAGCAACGTCCCAGGGAAAGGAAGGACGTGGGAGGCTCCTGCAGCCTCTCACAGGGCTGGGAGGGATGTGGAGCAGAGAGCAGAGACAAGCCAGCCCCTGGCCCATCCCAGCAGCCCCTGGCCCATCCCAGAGCCCCCATCCATTGCCCGTGGGTCCCCTCAGGACTCTGCAGGGGAAGCTGCTGGTGAGAAAGCTGGACAGGCCTCCTGCAAACTGGGATGCAATGCAAGCCTGATGCAGCAGGGAGGGAAGAGAGGCTGCTGGGAAAGCAGAGGGTGTTTAGAGTGGGAGGAGACACCCGCAGAGGGGGTGACAACTGGGGATAGTGGTGACACACGTATGGACGAGGGCCCAGCTCCCAGGCAGCTTCTCAGTCCAGGTTAAGACCCTGATCACACAGGTTGGATCAGGACATCATCCTCCCAGCTTGGCTCCACCAGAACCCATCCTACCATTTCCCCTCTCTCTGTCCAGATGCTTTTCTGAGCCATTCCCAGAGGAAGGGCTTTTCCAGGGAGGGACAAAGGTGCCAGTGAGATGCTGGGACCCGGGGGCACCTCAAGCCCCCTCCCCTTCAGCCATGCTCCTGAGAGCACCACAGCTGCACCAAGCTCCTGCAAAGCTCATCCCACCCCTGCCTGTGACAAAGCAGACCACTGGGAGAGCACACACTGGCCACAAGAGCTGGAGATCAGGGTTTGTTTGGACAGTTTTAGGGTCACTTCGAGGCTCCCTGAGAGCCAGCTGCTGTCAACAACCAGCGAGCACAGCCCCGTGGGGACCCGGCCTCTTCTCCTGGAGGTCCCACCCCGGGGGGCCCTGGTGCTGAAGGCTTCCTCCTGGCTCGGGAGGGATTTCTGCTGGTTTTTCCCACACACTGACCCACCCCAGCCCAGATGGTCTTCTGCTGACAAGCACTGGGATGCAGCTGGCCCAAACAGCCATCCCCGGTCCTTGATCCTGCCTCTCCTAAACAAAGGAGGACAAACCAGCCCAAATCTGGCAGCTCTGGGAGCACCCTAAAGGATTTAGGATGCCACAGGATCACTCATCTGCCACAGGCAGCCAGCGCTGCTCCTGAGAGGTCCCCCCATGCCCAGGGGCAGACGTGGTGCCACTGCCATCCCAGCGCTGATGGGGAGGGATGCCGGGGGTGCAAGGGGCTGAGCTCCACAGGCAGAGCATCCCCCAAACCCCTTTTATTTTGCTGCACAGCCTGAGCCTAAACCCATCCCCTGCTGCGGGGCTGAAGCCCACAAACATTAACCCAGCTATGGAACAGGACTCGGTGCTCCCCAGCCGCACAGCGAGCCACGGGGATCCTGAAGCTGCACTGAGGGTCCCAAGCCAGGGCCTGCAACTGGTGTCAATTAGATCTCCCTCTGACAACTTTTTTTGGTGCCACCAGGTGGTAACAGCGTGTATCTCAGCGGTGTCCCCGGAGCTGGCTGTCCCCAGTGCCACCCAGCCTTGGACAGCTGCTCTTCAGCCACCGGGGGGTGGAGAAGAAATCACCATGTGTTGGGACATCCATCTCCGGGGAGCAGCGGCGGGGGACAGATCCTCCCTGGAGGACTGGGACTTGTTTTGAAGGCTGGAGGGATCTTATCCTGCCACCAAATGTCAATTTTCCACAGCGTCCCGTGGCTGAAAAGGGCTTTGCACGAGCACCGTGCAAGAGTGGTGTGGTGCAGGGCTTTGCACGAGCACCGTGCAAGGGTGGTGCGGTGCAGAGGGGCTCAGCAGTGCCCACCTTGACCCACGAGCCCCCAGAGAAGACACCCACTGGGTGTGGGGAGACTGGGATGACCGGGGACACGGCAGGCTCTCCGTGGGAAACCCTGAGCCTGGTCCCCACGCAGGGGAGGGAGGAGGAGGCTGGAAGTGGGGAAGGGCAGGAATGACCTCAGCGATAAACACTCCATGATAAAACTTCTTTCTGGGCCTTTCAGCAGAACTTATTGCCCACAGGAGAGTTGATCTGCACAGAGAGCTTTTCATGCGCTGCATCCTGCCCGTCCTCCTGCCCCCCCATCTCTCATCAGGCACCCAGGCCTGGCTTTGTTTGTTCAACGTGGAAGAAAGTGAAAAACCTTTGATGCCAGGAAGCAACGGAGAATATTTTCTGCTCCCAAAATAAAAGATAACATTTTCCAAGCAGCTCCTCTTCTGCAGCCCCTTCACCTTCCCCATCCCTCCCCCCCAGTCTCCCTACCTCCCTGACCAGGTGAACTGCTCAGCAAGAGCCAGTTGTCATCTTTTCAGCACCTCGTTTTTCCCCTCGCTCCCGGAGCGCGGGGAGCAACTCTTCCTGTTTGCACACCTCTGGCTCTGTGGAGGGAGGCGAAACAAAACCACCTTTCTTTCAGCACAGGGGACCACGGGAGATGCAGCAGCCCCGGCCCTGGTACCCACCACGACACCTCTCCCACTCACTGCTGCTCCCTGGGGACCCTCAAGCTCCCCTGTGCCAGGATCCAGCTCCTTCCTCTGGGTCATCTCCCTTCTCTGCTGGGAAATGCCCAGTCTGGCCAATAGCTCCCAGACATCACCCCCATGGCCACCGGCACCTTCCTGGGCAGCAGAGCTGCCACGGTCACTGGAAGCTTTCCAGGCAGCAGAGCTGCCGTGGGGGTCCCACTGCTGCTGTCAACACTGTGGGGCAGGTTGCAAAGCTGAGTTTAACTGAGAAGGCTCGTGAGGTGGTTCTGAGGGGCAGGGGCTGCTGGCAGCCACCCACCCCCCTGACCTCTGTGTGCCATTGCCACTGCAGTTCATGACAGGCTGGTCCCAGCCCTGCCAGTGCACACTGGGGAAGGGGGAACAGCCCCACTCCCCTGCAGCTGCAGCGTATCAGAGCTGCTGAGCTTTTAATTGGAAAGAAAAACTCTCCCACCCCTCTGCTGGTGTAATGGGATTGTCTCCATCCAAAGGTTTCACCTCAGGGCTGCGTTCTGGGGAGTTTCACAACTGCTTCGTGTTTGCAAAGATGCCTGGATGGAGCCTCCCAGTGTGGGCAGACACTGCTCAGCCCTGCCTGCACTCCTGGCTCAGCCCTGCCTGCACACGGAGACCTGGCCCACGCCAGGGTCCTGTGCCTGGAACGAGCCCTGCTCCAGGTCCTCAGTGTCTCCTGAGCCCCAGTCAAGCACTGCACAGACTCTGCCATGGACTGACCTGCTTCACCAGCAAAAATCCAGGGCCTAGGTCCTGCCAGGTGCCTCTCTGCAGGGCACAGGGTAGTGCAGAGGACCTGGAGCCTGACAGCCCCCATATACAGCTTCCCACACACGAGACATCACTGGTGGCCACACCACAGGTGGCCACTGGAGTGTGGAGCCAGCCAGAGCACTGGGCACCATCAGGGCATCCCTGGTGGAGGAAGAGACCAAGTGGACTCCCAGAACTAACTCCAGAACAACTGCCAGGGCTGAAGAGCAGCAGGAATGACCTGACACCCCCCAGCCCCATCTCTGGGTGATGAGCATCCCTCCTCTCCCTCTTCCCAGGCCAGGCTGTCGGGATGGGACTGGTTTTGTTCTGGTTGATGTGTCTTTATTCATATATCATCAAAGCCACATCTCCTAAGACGTGACAGAAAACATACAGATGAGGGAGAGAAGTAAAGTTTGCTGAGCAGGGCGGGATTTTCATGCTACTTGGGGGACTGTGTCCTACTTTCTGGTGCTTCTTTTCCTCCCCAACTATACTCCAAGGGCAAAGCCTCCGAGGATGCCCAGCCCTTGACCTTCTTAGGCAGGCAGAGCTCGCTCAGACGCAGCCTCCCTGACGGACCCCGGGCTGGCATCTGAATTAAGGATGTTGATTGCACTCAGATTCTAATTTACTCGACTTGCTACTAGGAAGTCATCAGAGAAGACGTTTTAAAATCATTCAGGGAAAACTCAGAGCATAAAATTTTAATTGCCACCTTGTGAAATAAGGTTCTCCCGGGCTGGCCAAGCCTGGCTGCTATGCTGGGGTGGGTGGGATGTGCTCCTCGCCAGCTCTGCCTCCGTGGGTGGGTGGCAGGAGGGAGACTGGCACATGATGGGCTGCAGCAGGTGCTGCAGGAGTTTGATCTCCACAAGCAGTTTGGGGAAAGCATTTTGCCTCTGACATCAGCAGTGCCCCCCGGGTCGGGCACACCGGGCACTCGCCTCCCATCACGTGGGAAACTTTCACCCCTCTGGCAAAACCCTCTGACATTTCTAATCGATGCTGCCTTCACCTGTGGAGCGTGATTGAATTATTCATAGTAACCTGTTTAACAGGATAATTCTGTTTGGTCTCAGACTGAAAACTGCCTCTGAACATCTCTCCAGTTTGGTGATGCAATTCAAAACACAGAATAAAATCTCTCTGGGCCCGTGGCCAATCCCTGAGCAGTGTCACCATTGATCGCTGGCCGCAGGGACCACACCGGCCATGGGGCACAGCCTGGGGTCTCATGCCAGGGTCTGCCCACCCCCGTGGGCATTGGCAGCATCCCTCAGGGGCTCTGCGAGGTCGTGGTGGGCTCCTGCAAGGACAGTCTGTGCTTTGAAAGCCTTTTTCCCCCTCTTTCCCCCCTTTTTCATAATGAAATCAAACTAGGCTTTCTGCAGCATGCTCTTCCATTTGCAGGCACAGCCTGACATTCGTTTTGGATTATCCAAGGTAGGGGTTTTGGGCAGGCACCCAGCAAGGTTTCAGGAAGGGGAATTAACCCAGCCCCTTCCCCACGCCGGTTCAGGCCCCGCTAAGAGATGCTTCTGCTCTGGGGCTCTGCCAGCTCCACCCCACACCAGGACACCCTCTCGGTGCAGAGAGGCTCCTGTGGCTCGGGCGAGCAAAATCTCCTTCCTCTGCCCGCACAGCTTCCCGCATTTGGAACCAATTCCTCCAGCAGCTGTTACAAGCTACTGACTTCAGAAGCCAGGCTGAACAGGGGATAATTATTTCTGCTGCAGCCAAAAATACATTAGATCTTTGGTTTGGCTTTGAATAGTCTTATTAAGCATCCCAAAACTGAAGATATTTGAGCGAACAACCCAAAGCCAACTCGACGATGGTCACGGCAGCCGTGCTGGAGCAGCCTGGCATCGTCCCCTGCCCTCCCGTGGGCAGCATCCCCTGCTGCTGCCTGCACAGCCAAGAGCCCCATGCCCACGGGCACAGCCCCACGTGCCAGCCCTGGGAGCCACGGCGGTCACCAGCTGTTGCTGGGGCTGCCACAAGCCTGAAACATGCATTGTGTGTGCAAGCGGGGGAGAGAAAATCAGTTCTGCACAGTTGTCACAGGGAGCCCCCTGAGCTCCCCCTGCTGAAGGAGACACCCCTGGAAGCTTCCTGAGCTCTCCTGCCCGTGGCTGCTTGCTGAGGAGGGTGCTAATGTCCCTGCCTGCCTGCAGCAGGACTGACCAAGCCATCTGCAGCAGAGGGTCTGTCCTGTTCTCTCCCACTCTGAACCCTCCGACATCTCCAATGGCTTCTGCAGAAGGGACGAGAGAGGTCCTTGCCTTGACCCCCTCCCTTTCCTCTAGGCAGACAGGCTGAAGATGGTGCCACCACTTGGCACATATCCCCTTGAAAACGTAATTCCATAAACTCTTCAACTTTTCCCGCTGGCTCCCTGAACACACACAATGGGACGTTAAAAATCCTCACAAACGTGCATCCTCTCCACAGCCACTTGTCTTTCTCTGCAAACAAAAGGGACGCTGCTGGTTTGAAAGGCTGGGAGCAGGACTGAGGGGGACCCCATTAGAAATCCCCAGCAGTGAATAGAGCGCTGCCAGTCCACAGGCACAAACACATTAGCTCCTCTGAGCTAGCCAGGGGCTGCTGAGGCCCTGGGAAGTCATTCCAGCCTCTGTCTGGGCATCCACCCCACGCTGTGCTGAGCACGGGGAGCAGAGACACCTCTCCTGGTCCAAATGCCACTGGCTTCTCAAAGCCTGGCATGGGGGGAGGCACCTGCCCTTCTGAGCTCTATCAGTCCCAAGCAACTCAATCCTTCCTTCCCAAGACACCAGTTACTTCCTCAGGCACCAAAAGGGTGGCAAAGACATACATTTATCCCCCACCAGTGACAACACCCTCATCCAGCAGCAGCAAAGGGAATTAAAGCTCAGCGATGCCTCCACATCCCCAAGCCTGCAATCTACTGTGCAGATAGCCCCAGTGTGTGTCTTGCTTGGCCCTGCCTGTTTGGAATTAACATTAATTCCCAAATGAAGGCAGATTCACCCGCTACCCTGCCAGGTCTGTGGCCGTGCCCACGTCCTCACCAGCGGGTTGGTAAGTTACACTTGGGCTATGTATTGATCCCCAGCACTGCAGCTGGCAGAGTCTATAATGGCCTCAGATGAGACATCCCAGCCGGGGAAGCTGGATCTTCAAGCATCTGATGGATCAATAGCTTTCATAAACCAGACTGAAAAATAGTGGAGAGTAATAATGGTAATAGAAATGCTGGGCTACACTTACAGAAGAAAAACAATTTGAGGAGGACCAAATAGCAGCATTGATCATGCCACTTTTTACCCATTTTTATCTTTCTTTGAGAAAGTACTCTGCTAACTCCAGACAATGCAACCCTTTATTTAAGCCTCGCTGCAATTAGAAGCTGTGCATTGTGCTGCTGCTCTTTGCATTTCAAGTGTGTGTATGCTAGTTAGAGATAACCCTCATTTTAATTAGGTAAATTGCTCGGGCAGCCCCACTATCCCCCCTCCCCTGCACTGACAAACCCTTGCCCTGGGAGGGAGGAGTGTGAGTCTCACAGCAAGTCCACGGGAAGAGATCATGGAATGGTTTGGAAGGGACCTGAACATCATCTAGTTCCAACCCTGCTGCCATGGGCAAGGACACCTTGTCTAGACCAGGCTGTGCAAGTTCCCATCCAATCTGATGTGTCCTCCTGCCTTACAAGCTTTGTGACAAAGGGACTGGTGCTGCGTGCTGAGCAAGCCAGGCCCCAGCCCTGGAAACACCCCCTGCCTCAGCAGCAGGGCTCACTTTGGGGCAGCTTCAGCACTGTGCACGCTCTGCCCCGGAGAAGGAGGCTGCACACCATGGCTGCTGTGATGGCACTGGGGCACTGCTGGGGCTCCAGAGACACTGGGCTGCAAAAAGCAGAGGCTGGGAGCCCCAGAGAGGTGGTGACATTTTGGCTGCATCTTGAACACTGGGTTCAGTTTTGGGTAAGCTGGGTAAGGGTCTAAATGACAGGTTTGGTGCAAGGCTCTGCTGCTGAGAACTGCCTTAAATTTTCCTGCCCTGCCCTCACTGTGGGAACCAGTTGGCAGAGCTGATTTTCCAGCTTGACAACATCACCATCCCCCCTGAGCACGCTCGAGATGCTCAGTCCCTGGGCCAGGAGGCAGCCAGAGCTGCTCTGATGGCATCAGCACTGCAGTGGTGACCTGGCCCCATGCAGGGAGCACCAGCATCACACGCTGTGCTCAGTGGGACACACGTGCTGCTCCTGGTGCTGCCTGAGCGGGTGACTTCTCTCAGAATATACCTGATAATTTTTTAATAGATCTGATCTGCAGATGCTGACAGGTTTTTCCAGATGACATCAAGGGTTTTCTGCAGCAGCACCAAGCAATGCCTGGAACCTGGGGCTATAACCGAGTCTTGCAAGGAGTGTGTTAGGCCTGTCAAGGAGCTAATAAAGTTTATGGAGTCTTCAAGCTGTCAGTGTCAGTCTGATCCTTCATCAAGGCCTCCAACAGAACTGCCAGGGGAAATCCATCCGCCCACCAGAGGCAGGTGGTGAAATAATGCAGGCTGCCAAGTGCCAGGGCAAGGCTGGCAGCGGGGCTGGGTGGTGAGGAGGTGACCTCATTGAGATACTGGGATAAATCCAGAAAAATTTTAGGTTTAAATGGAACAATTTGCAGAAACTGTCATGGAAGTTGTTACAAGGGCAAAAGCAATCAGACCAGAACACAGCTAGCTGTTCCAGAGAGATTTATCTGCCACCTAAAGAATCACATCTTGTCACGGGAGCTGGCAGATTTGCTCAGTGAAGTACCAGAGAGATGCCCTGAGACTGCAAAGAGGGTAGGAAGCCCAGGGAGAATCCAGCAAGAGGAGAGAACTCCTGGGGGTGCCAACCCAGCCCCCTTCATGCCATGTGCAGGGATGGTCTGTCTTTTCCTCTTTATGAGTTTCAATTAATTCCTTCCCCTGTTCCTGTCATGGCCAAGAACAACAGGAGATAAAATTGCTAAAGGACAAAACCAATCCCCCATCCTCCCTGAAGCCTCACGTGGTGTTTACTTGAGGCTCTGCTCTGGTTTTGTCCTGTCAGACTGGCATGGGTGGCACGGCTGCCCCTAAGGGGGACCTTGGATCCCCCCAGGGATCCCTGCAGCAAGATCACACTGGCAGAGCTCTCCTGAGCAGCCCTTGGCAGCCTCCTCATGCTGGGTCTGTCAAGCTGGAGCAGTCCTGGGAGAAGCTCAACCCTTGGAGTTCTACTCGGGCAAAAAAACTTGTGAAACATCTCCTCTCCCCTCCATCCCTTCAGTCCCATCCAGGGAGAAGAATGACCATCTGTTTGGAGTTTGCTTTGAGTAGGAAAAGAAACCAATCTTCCTGGACAGCATCTCCCAGAGCCTGTTACTCATCTGCTGATCCCTCTGCAGCCCTGGCACAGGGAGCAACTCAGCAACGATTTTTCAGGAAAGCAGAGTCCAGGAGAGAGCCTGGTTTACAATTATTCTTCAGTTACATAGGTAATTTTAACTGGGATTAGCTGATCCTGTAAAGTAATTGAAGCCAGGAGGTCGGGGGCTGCTGCACTGTTATTATCACCATATGCCACTGGAAAAACAATGGGTGATGGTTGTCTTCTAAAGTGGTTTTCACAACCCTCTAATTCAGTCTTTCCAGGTATGGAGAGGAAATATGACAGGCAGGGAGGGGGGGAGAAGAACACAGAGAAGAATGAACAGGAAAGCAAAACAGATTGAGACGGACAAAAGGGGTGGCTGGGAGAGTGATGAGGGAAGGGTCTGCTGCTTTGATGAAGCACAGGGACCTCTCTTTTCAGCCTGATCCCCATGCACCATTAACAGCTCTCTCTTCCTGAAGGACAGCACTCATTATTTAGATGAGGAAACCATCCTGCAACTAAAATGACAGAGCATCCCTCTCCTCTCACCATCCTGTGACACTTTGGTATGTTGGGCAGCACCACAGCTGCACGAGGGATCCTCAGCCCAGCTGGCAGCCCCAGCTCAGCTGGCATCCCCAGCTTTCTCCGTGGGCTCTCTGCCAGCTCGCCCAATAAAGGAGCCTTCAGCAGATCACCAAGCACCAGTGCTCACCACAGCACAGCAGCAGACAGCCCAGTCTGCCCCGTGCCGAGCCAGCGCCTGTCCCCAAGGTGCTCTCTGCAGTCAGCACCAGCTTGGCCAGGACTTGTCTTAATTGCTTGGAGGGTTGTTTGCTCCTTGGAGAAATCACCAGATTCCCCACGTGATGGTGAGTGCCTCCTCAGCAGAGCCCAGACACCAGCACAGGTGGATGTGCAGGAAAAGCCTCTTCTCACAGCACCTCTGCCTGCTGCAGCTGTGCAGAGCCCATCCTTGGGCACAACTCGCATCCCACCGGGGTACCCACCTCCAATGTCACCCTGGTTCTGCTGCCCAGACTGTGCCCTGTTGGGTACCACCCGCGAGGGATGCTGCTGGAGCCCCGTGCCCTCTGCTGAGACCCTCCTGATGAGACAGCAGGGCCAAGGCCCTGCCTCACTAACAACAATCTGAGATGTATTGGACTTATATAGCTCTGCCTGATCAATAATGCAGTTTTAGGACAGGACAAGTGCAATTAAAGACATTATGCCCATGGTGATCTCCAGGGTCCATTCAAACCCAAACCATTCTGTGATTGCCTCAGCTCTGGGGGACATTCCCGTGTAATCAGATCATAGCCGTTCCCTCTCGGGTCCAGATTCAATCCTGAACTACACGTCAAGGTCCCTTTAACTCCACAACAGAGATGTTAAGAACCCAAAACACCATCAAGAAGAAAATACAATAAAAAAAAAATAAATTCAAATTGCTTCTGGTGGAATGATAAACAGCAGCGATTGCTGTGATTTCCCAGTAATCAAGGCCAGCCCAGGCCCCGTCTGCTGTCATTATCTCTCCCTCCAACCCACAATGTGTTTCCTATTTGCATGGTTCTGGGTTTCAGAGCAGCCCGGGCCAGGCTGCATCAGCACCCTCAGTGCCACAGCTGCCTCCCCTCCTGGGGAAACCCCCCTGGCTCTTGGGTCAGGCGAAGGTCACAGAGGGGCTTTCACCTCTGTGTGCCAGGGGATGTGCCCACTTGCAGCCTCCTGCATCCCAAGGACAGGAGCTGGATGCTCAGCAGCAGCACCACGACCCAAACCCCCGAGCTGGGGAAATAGCAGGAAGCCATGGCATCATCAACACATTGGGTGGCCTCCCAGGACTTCTGGACTACTCATCCTCCTATTTAAATAGGGTCAGAGGGAATGAGGGACTCTACAGGAAAACCTTTATGGTGATTTGTTTCTTCCTAAAAGCAAACTTGCTCCAGCACGAAATCATTTGTCACAAAAAATAAAGATAAAAAAGCCCTGCTCCTGAATGAGAGGAAAGGCAACAACTGCTCCAGCTCCAAGGGCAGCACTGGTCTGTCCTCACACCCTGGCACAGCTCTGCAGTGTCCTGTATCATCAGGAAAGCAGCTCCACATGCCCAGCACTGGCTCTGTGGCTGCTGCAGCAGCATCACACTGGGTGACACAGGGGAGTCCCCACAGCAGTACAGGTGACAGACAGAGTGGCTGTGCCCTGGGCACTGCCTCCTTGCACCCCCAACATGGAGCAGAGATGGGGCTGTGGGACCAGCTCCTGCAGCTACACAGGCACCAGATGCTCATCCCAGAGAGGATCCAGCATTCCCACTGCTCCCTTCACCACACCAGTGTTTGCTTGGCCAGAACCCAGGCTGGCACTTCTCATTATTCCCTGTTTGTTACTCTTTCCCTCGGAGAATTTTCATCTCATGGCCTCAGGGAGCAGGAACAGGGTGGTGGGCCCCAGGGGAGCTGGCACCCCCGTACAGCAGCATCTGCTCAGGGTGACCCTCATCCAGGAGGGGCACAGGGGAGGTCTGTGCTCAGCAGCATCCCGCACAGCGCGGGGACACGTGGCAAAGGGCCGAGGCTGAACTGAGCAGCTGCAGCCCGTTTGTGTTTACACAGGGAAATGTGCAAAGCCTCACGGATGCCTGGAAGTCAGGAAGGATCATCCAGGCGTCAGGGGCAGGCTGGGACCAGCACCAGGACATGTGGGAACAGGAGGGGTGATGCCCACGGCAGCAGCTCCTGGTGCTCCCGAGCTGAGCTGCCAGTGTGGACCCACCTCCTGGGCATCTCGTTTGGCTCTTAGCTTAGGGAAGAGAAGTGATAAAGGGGAGCCCGAGGTGGCCGGGAACAAGCAGTGACCCTCCTTTTCCTTCTGTCACAGCAGGGCAGAACAGCAGCAGTGGAGGGTCACCCACACAGGCAAAGAGCAACTGATGAAGCTCAAACCTGGGCACCCTGGCACCAGCAAGGGGAAAGCTGGGGGGGAGAAAGGGAAGGGATGGCTCAGGGATGCGAGATGGGGCAAAGCAGCTCCTTTGCAGAGCCCATGGAGAGGCTTACAGGCATCCCAGCCTGGAGCAGATGTCAGGGCTTGGAGGAGAGGCAGCCCAGGGACCCGCCTGTGCCATTGTCTAGTCCAGAAGGTCTCTGCACATCTTAGCAGGGCTCCAGATGGATCCTGGCTGGTGTTTATTTAACAAAGGGTTTTTGGCTGCCTGCTGACCAGCACTGCCAGGTAACCAGCCCATTTCCACATTCCCTAATCCAAACAGCTGTCACTTTGCCAATGGACTGAACATCCTCACTCAGACCCAAAATCCAGGAGCTCCTGGCACAACGTGGGCTGGAGCTGCGACTAACCTGTTGTCAGAAGATAAACCTCCCCTCTGCATCCCTGGGTCCCTGGCATTGCCAGGGTAGGGACAGGAGACCTTTATTCTGAGGACGCAGGCACCCCTACTGCTGGCAGCTTTGAAGCAGATGCCCCGTTGTGCCCAGAGCAGGCTGACCTTGTGGGTGTGATTCCGTGGGCAGCACCCGCTCGCCGTCACGCTGCACTAAACCCCAATGAACTGCATTCGCCTCGGACACGCTGCTCCAGATTTACAGCTGTGCTCAGGAGAGTAGATCACGGCCTGTCCTCTCCACAGCAATGCCTTTCCACAGCTCAGCAACTTACAGCTTCCTTTGAAATGCTCTGGTGAAAAGCCCTAGACAAGCATTTCTGCTGGATGTCTTAGTGCCAGGCTCAAAGCGGCTCCCGACAGCTTGAGCTAAAAGCCCTGTCTCCCCCCTGCCCTCTGCTTCCTGGGAGGAGGAGGAGAGTAAAGTGGGATGAAGGGGAAGGTGTGGGGAAGAGAGCACCAGGATCAGCCGTGGGTACCAGTTCAGGGAGATGTGGGATCTCCCGACCACCAGCCAGGCTGTCTGGTCCCACCAACCCCCCCAGCTCAGCGTCAGGGCTGCCAGGGTCAGTGCTCAGAGAGACAGAAGCACTCAAGTGCTACTGCTGATGACACTGGGAGGTTGCCCCTCTCCTGACATTAATGAGCTGGTGCTTGGCAGAGCAGCAGAGGCCACCGAGCACCGTTTCTCAGAGTTTTCACTGTGGCCATATGTTGCATCCTCCATCCTGCCTTAGGACTAGTTGTTCTGCACTTGCTAGGTCAAGTTGGTTGGTGGTGTCACTGAGACATTCCCTCCAGCAGCAGCCCCACCAGGATGGGAGCTGCCTGTTGCAGAGGGGTGTTAATTGCTCACCAGCTCACACACCCGCAGCTTAATTTGCTGCAGCAACCCAAGGCTGGGAGGGAACAATCAGTGGGACTGCAGCTGAATTTAAACTTTAATCTGCTCTGTCCAGGTTTGTTTCCTGTTGCTGCTGGTGTGTTCTGCAGCAGAAGTGCATCTAGAAGGAAGAAACTCTGCTGAAGGCAACGCCTTGGGCCCTAACACATCTGTGGGCCAGCAGTGTTTCTCCACCTCTTGCTAAACAATTGTTTTTACCCACCTTGCATGTTCTACTAGGCAATCAGAGCAGTCAGTATTTTTATGGGATGGTGATTAATTGAGCTCAGATACACTATTTCTCCAAGACTCACTTCCAGCCCTTGCAGGAAACTGAGCAAGCAAACCAGAGACAGAGCCACGAGCCCATCACAGAGGTAGGGACAGAAGCTGTGCTGACAGCCAATTTGCTTCCAGTGACTTGGAAAATGAGGGGCCATCAATGCAGACTGTGTAGGTGGGGTGTGACTTCCTAATGGTGGAGGTCAGAGTTACGGATTCCTCACCAGAGCCCATTTGCACGAGTCTGAGCAGGTGATCACCGTGCCCAGAGACAGAACCTCCTGCCTTTCTGCAAACACCCAGAGCCACAAACCAGTTCACCCTGTTCAACTTTGGTTGTTGGGGTTTTCCCCTTTGCTCACTAAGGTCAGCATCACCCAGAGGGAAAAGGTCTAATTTTGCAAGCCACTATTTCTGCTCATCTACCCCCTTCCCCCAGCAACTCTCCTCCTGAAAGCCAAACCTCTGGTGGCCTCCCAGCCAGTCCCGAGCAGCAGAGCTGTGTTCACCCGAACTCAGAGCAGCAGGGGGACAACCAGGAGCCACCCCTGCTGTCCAGCATGGCTCCCAGAGCTGCACCCCCAGAACTCTGAGCAGACAGCCCATCAAGAGAAACCACTCACCCCCCAAAAATAAATAATGAATCGTGTAAGCTGAAGCAACAGATGAGTGGAAGGAAGTGTGATCCATTCAGCTGCAAACTGTGAGCAATGTCAGCGACTAAATTCTTTGAGCAAGCTCTATCCATCATGGATTATTCATTCATCTCGGCCAGTTACAAGGAAAGATAGCATAAAGCTGAAAATGTTCCAGGCCCAATTATTTATTTAAGGGATGTTCTCCTCTGCAGGCAGCAGCAGCAGCTACCCCACTTTCCTTGGGCTGGTCCAAGGCACCACATATCAGCAGAGAGGCAATCAGTGCCAGCACTGAGGCTGGATTTCCCTTTGTTGAGTTCCATCACCTTTATTCCACTGCTGATGGTCCGTTCCAAACCATCTCTCTTCCTCGTCAGTGTTTACACCCTTCAGATATTGCTAGACAGCTATTATGCTCCCCATTAGTCTTCTCTTAGCCTAGCTGGAAGTGTTTACTTATTTTAATCTTTCCCCATCAGCCAGTCCCTCCTGCCCCTTCATCATCTATGCTGTTCTCCCCCGAATTCCCTCCGATTTGTCTACATCACTCTTGTTTATGATTCCGAGATCTCATTTAGCATTTGATTTCTGCCAAAAAATAAAATTGAGCTTGATTGTTTTCACTGATGACTGAAGGAGACATGAATTGTTGCTCGGAAAACAGTCCTTGAGACAGCAATATATGAAAGAAAAAATAAAGGCAGCTCCATCAGGCAGACAAATACACAGATAATATCACGTAGGCCAGCTTTGGCGAGATTGAATCTCAGGAGTGTGGCTGGTGCGTGATGACAGTAATAGCCACCACTATTAGAGTGTTTGGGTTTTATACAGAAATGTGAGTTATAACCCGGGCCCTGGCATCAATCACAGGGCCACAAAAACCTCCCAGGCACATGCCTGTGCACCAAGCAGCGTGAAACTCCTCATCCTTGGTGAAAGCAGCAGAACTGCAACAGCTTTTCCCTAGGAAAATGTGCGTGTTCACACAGAAATCTGGTTTCAGGGCTGTCACTGAGACCTTCATCTTGGGAATGGGTGACTTTTTGTGGAAGAGAACATTCAAGTCGCCACCAGGTTGGCACCAAAAGCAGCAAAGGCAAAGCCAGGCTCCAGAACAACCTCAAACTCAAGAGAGCTTCCATCCTGGCCACCAGTGAGCCCAGCACCGGGGCTGCAGCCACCGCCAGGGCAGGGCGTGGGGAGGTACCTGCCTGAACCTGCATCTGCCCTGAGCAGCAGCTGGTGATGCTGCTCCCGACCACCGGGATAATTCACTTTGTGTCTCAGACGCTGATTTAGGGACCTGGTCTTGATAACTGGGCCTTTCAAATGCTGATGGGTGGCTTCAGCTTGTAAATCTCCAGGTAACCGTGCTGTGCCGCTCGGACCCCGCCGGGCCCTCTCTTTCCACCTCGGCTGGTTTCACACATCTCACGTCAGAGGCGGGTTACAAAGAGCAAGAGCCAAACGCACCCAATCCCCCGGCTCCCAGAGCAGCATTTTCTCACCCTTTTTGCTCCCTCGGAAAGCCTCTGAGCGCCTACACCCGTGCGGGGGTGGCAGGGTGCGGGATTGCCGAGCATCAGCCCGCCCGTCCCGCATCCCGCCGCGGAGGAGCTGGGAGCGCAGAGCGGTACCCACGGAACGCCCACTCCGGCCACAGGATAATCCCCCCGATCCAAACTACCCCCCGCATTAAACCAGGGGGCAGGGGCTGGTTTCCCCTGGGAAGAATCCACCTTCCAGCGAGACCCTGCAAAGAATCCACTGTATCGCGGGGGATTTCCATTTAAATGCTCCTTGGCAAAGCGCCCTCGAAAAGCTGCTAACGACTCGTGGAAAGCTTTGAAAAACATGCTAATTAATTAGAAACAAAGCACCGTCTCTATCGGCGATAGGAGCCTCTGTGTCTGTCTCCCTCCCCCCCTCGCATTCCGGTCCCTACCAGAGGCATTTGCATGAGAAGGGGCAGCTTTGTCCCCACGGACTCTCCTCTGCTGCTTATTCCTCCACCTGAAGTCGGGCTGCGAAGTGTGGGACCCTCCGAGGCATCTCCACAGCAACCCTCGCCCCCCCAGGGGGGAGACAAGCCGGGGGCATGGGGAAAAATCCAGTTTGACAGCACGGAGCAAGGCTTGGGACAGGGAAGAAGCAGAACAACCGGGAGCGGGACCAATTAGGGCAGGGAGATTCATTAGCACCATTACTATGCACTACACGTGCTTCAACATCACCCCAAAGCTCCCCTCAGGATCAGGTATCCCCTATGCCAGGAATGCATGAAGTTGCTGTAGAACACAGGCCTTGCTTCTGTAAACTCCACCTCACAGGGGGATTTTCCTCAGAGATGGAGTCTCTCAGCAAGTGGCAAAACCCCTTTATTTCTCTTACTGCTGGGGGCTCCAGGCACCTCCCACCACAGGCTGTAGGGAAACACTGTTCTGACACCGACCACCTGTCGTGGCAGCTGAACACCACCAATACAAAGAAGAAAACACCAGTACTGACAAAACTCTAGAGAAAGCCAGTGATCGAGGCCGGGAAGGCTCTACCTGTACCCGAGACGCCAACTTACCCTGCTCCAGAGGCACAGAAGCTCCACACTGCAGCAAGCTGAAAACAGGCAAAGCCCCCATGGGCCAGAATTCCCTTTATATAGGGGTGGGAACTGAGTGTGACTCTCCCATTGGCTGGTTGGGTTGTTTACCCCACTGGAGCCTCTCCCAGCTGCAGCCCATCCCAGCTGATGGGCCCAGCAGGTGCTGGTGATAATGAACCTGAGCCCAGCCCAGGATGCCACCTGCAACCTGAAAAAAAACCACCACTCTTCTTGTGGCTTCATTTCTATGCTGTTTGTTTTGCTGCTGCAAAATGGGGCAGGGGAGGAGGTGGATTTCACTGCTTACCATGGGCAACCTTTGGGTGGGTGATGAAACATCACTGAAATTCCCCAACAGGCAGTAAAAATGATGCTGAAAGTGTCAAAGAGCAATGTTTTCCTCCTTAGATGATCTTGCAAGGACCCTTGGGAAAGGGAGCAGGGAGGGGAAGATGACACCTGAGTTAAATGTCACAGAGATACCTGCAAAGCAAACCTTGACTGGGGGTGGCCATGCCCTGGCAGCCCCACTGCCCCTGCATGCTGGCATCAGAGCCCTTCTCCACCCAGGGCCTTGGAGAGAGTGTGTCCTGTGCCCCATGAGTCACTGCTTGGAACCTCAATAGCTCATCGGGGTAGGGATGTGTGGAGGGATCCTGGGTTTGCTCAGGGGTGGCTGGAGGTTTTCCCATTGCTCGAGGGGAACAGTGATGAAGCAGGACGAGGAGGAATCACAGAATCACGTGGTTGGAAGAGACCTTTAAGATCATCAAGTCCAACCATTAACCCTACACTGCCAGGGTCCCTAAACCATGTCCCCCAGCACCACATCCACATGGTTTTTAAACACCTCCAGAGATGGGGACTCCACCACCCCCCTGGGCAGCCCATTCCATGATATTATGGATGTTATAAAGGGAGAGCGCATGAGCTGTGCTGCTGGGCCAGGCAGTGTTCCCACCTGGCCAGGGAAAAGCCAGCAAACTGCAACTAGCAGTTGACATGGGAGCAGGATGGCAGCAGCTACAGCCCCCGAGCTGGCATCACCCAACCAGCCTCAGCAGAAACGGTCCCTGCTGCAGGTGTGGGGACTGTGTGTGGGGATGTGCCCCGGACACTCGCTGCCCAGGTCAGGGGAGGTTTTCAGCAGAAACAACCCCACAAACGCTGACTTCCCCAAGCCTAAATTCCTCCTTTTTTTTCCTCGAGAGGCAAGACCAACATGGCTCTTTGCATTGCTTTGCATCTGAACAAGGGATTAAACGTCCACACTGACTCGACGCAGGCTGGAACGCTTCCAGAAAGTCAGCAGATTTGCACTCCCTCTCCCTTTAAACGCTTTGGCTTCCTGCAGGAAAATGAAATCCATTAACAAGTTCCACCCCTGCTCCGAATTCGAGGCTAGGACTGTCAGTGCTTTAGGAAGGAGCTAAATGGGGGGATTTCCATAACAATCAACGGCTACAGCATTAATCTATAGTCATATTAACCTGGGATGACAAGGACACGTCTGTCTGTTCTCTCCAATGTAATCTGCCATTATACCGGGGCTCCATTGAAGTCTGCTTTGTCGGGGCAGCGTTGGGCTGTGATCAGCTAATCTCCCCGGCTTTACGCCCAGCTGAGGAAGGAGACCTGGGGGAGACAGACAGAGAGGAGTGATTAATATGCGTGCGTGTGCTTAGCATGTGTCTGCTGCCGATGCGTGTGCGAGCGTGTGCGTGTGCAGCCGTCTGGAGGGGCCTTGCCGAGGTGCTGAGATGCACCCAGACACTGGAGAGAAGCAGCAGGAATGGCCCTCGCTACAGGAAGGACCCTGAGGGGCTGAAGTGTGGCCAGGGAAGGGCCATGGAGCTGGGGAAGGGTCTGGAGCAAGAGTGTGGGGAGGAGCAGCTGAGGGAGCTGGGCTGCTTGAGCCTGGAGAGAAGGAGGCTCAGGGGAGACCTTCTGGC